>JAFBJT010106399.1:110947-152728 GCA_016785325.1 Chascanopsetta lugubris
AGAGAGAGAGAGAGAGAGAGAGAGAGAGAGAGAGAGAGAGAGAAGAAAATCATGACACTGTACACGTACTAAGCCAGTTTTTTGTACTTGAAAGGGAGGATGATGAAAAGTGTTTGGACATTAGCCCCGCCCCTTTTCTTCTTTGACACAATCCTGTAAACTCCAAGTATTAATCACCGCAGACGTGTACAGTCATGCGGGAGAAGTACACAGCAGAGCCACAGAGCGAGTACAGATTACTTCATCATACTGCGTCTGTGTCTTGGACTTTGGACTGGACATAAAATTCCTCGAAGACAAAGACACGCCCCCTTCCTGGGATCAGTGACTCAGCCGTTACGAATTAACTCGTCCCATCGCTGGTTATCAACAACAGCGTCTGCTTTAAAGTAGTGGGATGTATGCGAGTACGCATACTTTGTTTTTATGTGGTATTAAAGTTACTTAGAACACTCTGAGTGTGTTTCAAAGAAAGTACTTATCTCAACTTGTATACAAGGTGGTGCTTTGACTTTGTATTGTGTCCGTTTATGTGAACTTGCACGTAAGTTTCCAACATGTTCGCACACACGAGGTCATTTCTCATTTCCTGTACATGAACACAAACAAGTCGGATTCTTACCTTCAGTAAGTTAAGGATCTTCTTGCTCAGGTCCAACTCAAAGTTTGTGTAGTTGGAACCTGCCATGTCATAGATGAACACCAGGCCGTTCCTCTGGGTCTCGAAGCTGTGGGAGGACATTACATATTCATCATATGCATAAAGTATAAATATCACAAATCTTTCTCATTTGATATTTAAGTTTTTATCAATACGTTTAGATGACGATATGCAGCCGCTGGCTGAGGGCGAGTGATCTTAACACAGAGGAAACGGCTGCTTACATTTATTCAAAGTTCTAGTTAAATTGAGTTTAAATCAATTACGGAAACAAAGGAGACGGTTGTTGAGCTGAATCCATAGTCGGCAGTTTCAGAACATTAGGAAGTCAGATCTCATGGTGGAGCATTTACTGATGTCTGACATCAGAGACTAGAACCCACGTCCATCACGTCCACAGAGTCTGTGGCCCCGCCCCCTCACCTCTCCACCGCTCGGTCCAGGAGGTAGAAGAGCGCCTGCAGCACCACGTGGTTCCCCGTCTTGTTGGGATGGTGAAGTTTGGCCGTGTACAAGGCGATGGAGGCCCCCGAGGGGTCCCGCACACTCTGAACACACACACACACACACACACACACACACACACACACACACACACACACACACACACACAGAGTTAATGAATAAGATAACTCCTTATTGTCAGGTTCAGTAAAGCTGAGGAATGTGTTATGTGTTTTGCTTCTGGATGAATTTCCCACATTCAAAGTCTCTGTGTGAGAAACTGCTTTTATTTTATGTTCGGTTTTGAAAATGTGACTTCTGTGTTAATTTCACCACAAGGTTTTCCAAGAAATCATGTGGTCGTTGAAGGAGATTAGCATGTGTGTTTGGAAGCTGTGCAGAGGCAGAGTGTGGAGGACGACCACAGGGGGGCGCCTCGGTTCATGTGCTGGTTCCTGGCAGGGAGCCAGAGGAGCCTGTCAACAACTGGGCTGGAGGAGGAACAGATGATGCTGCTCGTCTTCCTCCTCACTCACTGAGACTTAATACATGTTTCATGTCAGATCGGATCAGACTGAGGAATGATGCTGGTGACGAAGGGGAAATCAAAACAAAGCTGCTGCGGCTGCGGAGTGGCCCTTTAAAGAGCAGACGGGCCCGGGCTCGCTCTCTGGTAGTGGGGGCTAAAAATACCTCAGACAGGAAATGAGGTGCTGAGACTGAGAACACACGTCAGACAAGAGGATGTACAACATCACTGCAGTATGTGGACGAGGGAAGGAAGAAGGTGTGTGTGTGTGTGTGTGTGTGTGTGTGTGAGTGTGTGTGTGAGTGTGTGTGTGTGTGATGGTTGAGACTTGGGCACAGGAACATCCCCTACATTAAAGATCAAAAGGAACCTCCCCATGGAAAACTTCCCTGTGTGTGTGTGTGTGTGTGTGTGTTGTGTGTGTGTGTGTGTGTGTGTGTATATACTATAATAAAGTATAACAAATTAACACAAAATATACAGTACAATACAGAAAATTGATGAATTAATCAATAAAAATAAATGATTAGGAAACACAAGGTGAGGTAACAAATAACCAAACAGCTTCAGCAGCAGTGAAACCAAACCAAACACGATACATGATGTCCAATATTACACTGGAGGACGAGGAGACATAGAAACATATGTACAAACTCACCAGCACAGTGAACTTCCCACTCAGCAGCTCTGAGCGCAGAGGCTCCTCCTGAGGCTGGAGGCGCACGATTCCCTCCTTCAGACGAGTTTCCTGCAGCGACACAGCGAGACAGTGAGGTGAGGCCGTGCCCCGGAGCTCTGCCTATGAGCGGCCCCGTCACTGTGAGGTGGGGGCCGGGCCCCGGTGCCCCGTCACTGTGAGGTGGGGCCGGGCCCCGGTGCCCCGTCACTGTGAGGTGAATTCTTGTGTGTGAACAATGGAAGAATTATACGCCTGACTCTCCTTGCTCACAGGATCCCTCTCTGCATGCTTTCCATTCCCCATCTCTTCTTCCTCCCCCGTGGGGGAGGGAGGGAAGAGGGAGGCGGGGTTTGGGGGGGATGTGTGGGAGTTTGTTGAGACGACTGAGGCCGAGCTCAGCGAGCCGTCATTTCCGTTTCAAGTTCTGTTTTTGGCTTTTGTTATTTCTAATAGTACAAACGCTGCAGTGCAGTGTGTGGCGTTAAAGGTGCAGTGAGACAGTATGATGATGATTCAAATTTCAAACTTTATTGTCAAAGCAGCTAAATATAGCTTTACCTTTGACCGGGTAAAAAAAACAACCTGTGCTTTTATTTTGAAGGGTATCTTTTATGTATCAGCCTGTCATCTATTCACACTCCTTGACAGTAGGTGGCGGTGAAGCCCAGTAATGCTAGTAAACACCTGCCACTTTACAAAGAAGAAAACCAGGCAGGTTTGTTTTCATGTGCCAATTTACTATGAGACACAAATCACCACGCAGACTTCTTGAAATATGAATTTCCTTATATTGGCGACAAAAGGACAAAAACCTCCTGCTGTCATTAATTGATTCATTCATCGTGTTCTACTATGAATTGATTCTAATTCTACTTCACCCAGTGTGAACCCTCCTCCTCCTCCTCCACCCTCACCAGCTCCACTCATGTGTTTCACTGGAAACTTCCCCTCCTGCTAGTTCTGAGGAGGAGCTGACTCAGCATTTAACACGGCTAAATGAGCTGTGTCATGGCAGAGCGGAGGTTTTAGAGCATGAGCTGTGTCCACGCAGGCCTCCGCAGAAATTAAGAATCCAAAGGAAATGATTTAAATCCTGATGCTATTCAGGTCATCGGAGGCTGTGTGAGGCAGGACCGGAACTTTCCGAGGATTAACCGAGGCAGATCTGAGCAGATTAAACCTCGTTCATGTGTTCACGTGAGGCCAGAGTGAAATTTATAGCAGAGTATGGAACGTTTACACTGAAAGATAAGACCTGGGTACAACAATGGCATGAAGCTATTCTCAGAGGTAAACGAGACCTGCAGCCGGATCCAGAGAAGGTCTCATCATGTCCACGCTCCGCTTCCTGTTTGACTGTGAGGGTTCACCAAGGTCGTCATGACGATGACTTTAATACATTAAAGATCCAGTGTGTAGCTTCATGTCATGTATGAGCAGAAACTGAGAATAGAATAATCTGGTGAAAAGGATCTGAAAGTACGAGTCATTGTTGTTCGTACTCCGAGATGAGCCCTTTAAGTTGGCATCAGGAGCAGTTCCTCTCTATGAGGGCGGCCATGTTGGATGAACACATTTAGAGTTTTTATGACAACAGAAAACTCACTTCTTTTCATTTGATCCAGGTTTGAAATGTTGCATGATTAAGGGCGTGGCTTCTTGAGTGACACCTGGATTTACCAGTGGTTGCTGCCACAGCACCATGGGCACAACCCAGCTCTATCTATGCCCATTTTTTTTTGGATGAACCAGGAAGTAGGAGGAGTTGAACTGCCAATCATGAGCCTTAGGGGCGAGGCCTCTTCAGTGAAGCCTGGCACATTCTGAGTTTGCTGTGACAGCACCATGGGCCCACCCCCAGCTCCACCCTTGCTACGCCTCTTGTTGGATCAACTAGGAAGTAGGAGGAGTTAGGCATCGGCAAGATGGCCGACGAGTGAACCGCCCACTACGAGCCTCGCAAGCACTTTATGTGGATGCTGCGACGGCACCATGGGCCCCCCCCAGTTCTACCTGTGCTCCGCCTCTTTGTCTGTTTTTGGATGAACCAGGAAGTAGGAGGAGTTAGGCACCGCCCACAACGAGTCTCATAAGCACTGTGAAGAAAACCTATGGGTGACGTCCCGGACGCTACGTCCACCTTTTTACACAGTCTACGACTTGATGTCACAACATCCTGCGGACTGCACCTTTAATGGTATCCACATTGCATGTTCTGCTAAACGTACGCTCCCTGCATGCATGTGTCGTTTTACTCGGAGTACATAAAGTACATGTTACTATGATGGAATCAATCATTCATGCAGGAGCCTGCAGCTCCGGCTCCGATGCATATTTGAGATGTGGGCGTGTCTCACTCTGCTCCTCTCGGGGGAGGCGGCTGAGAGCAGAGCAACAGGAAACACAAAGATGGCAGACATCTTCATTACAGATGCTGGCAATGCTCCTCTGATTCATCCATACACTGGATCCACTCACGGGGGGGGGGGGGGGGGGGGGGGGGGGCCTCATTAACACGGCCGTGTGATTCCGTTCTCATGAGTTCTGTGAAACCCTTTTATGTCCTGACCTTGTTACGAGTCATCAGTCTCCGTGACAACAGCACTTTAGAGCGGGCTGCACCTTTTCTGGAGAGCAGAGCGAGGCCGATTGACCCTCATACTTAATGACATGCAAGAGTCTGAGTCATCATGATACAGATCTGTGTCTGGGCCTCAGTCAGAGACGCTTTATGTCCACCCTGCTGTTCTACATCAGGACCCAGACTCGGCCTCATGGAGTAGATTCAGCTCGTGGCGTTCACTTCCAGAGGCGACGCTCACGTAATGAGGCCGACATGACTCGTCACTTCCTCTGTTGTGGTGACTGGGCTCAGATTTTTATCGTAGATGCAGAAATCTGATCCACCTTTCCAATTTCAAGATCAGATTTCTTTCACGTCAGTGGGTGGTCCTGGATTGGATGCTTGCAGTTCACAGAGTGGCAACTAGAGGCTCCATCCCCCATAGACTCGCATGTTAAAAGTCTGAGTTTTAGAGATGAATAAAACATGTTTAAAGTCTGGCACAAAATACACTTCTGGTCTCAATCAGTCACATGTTTTCCTGTGACGGGGGCGGGGCTTACTTATTTATTCTATCCAGGTTTTAAGTTGTGCATTAGTAAGGGGCGTGGCCTCTGGAGTGACACCTGGGCTTAACTGCAGCGGATGCTGCGACAGCACCACGGCCCCACCTCCAGCTCTACTGGTGCTCCGCCTCTTCCCCCCCCCCCAACTTTGGATGGACCAGGAAGAAGGAGGAGTTAGGCATCGATAAGATGACCGCCCACTATGAGCCTCATGGCCAGAAACCCTTTATTTACAGTCTATGGTTGTAATTAGACCTCATGGCTCCACGGTTATCCAGTGTCAAATTGATTATTTGAACAAGCTCCGCCCCCACAGGCTCTTCTCATCCGAGTGTCAATAAACCGTCATTAAATGTGACATGTAGGTTTTACTGGAAGTGCCTGTGCGGCCTCACCCTGTAACTGTGGAAGAGCTCGATGGCTCGGAGGACATCGAACTTGCGAGCCATGAGGAACTTGACGGCCAGCTCTCTGGACAGCGGTGACACTCCATGCTGACTGGTCCACTTGTTGATTTCCTCCAGAAACTGCCTGGTGGCCTGAAAAAAACCCACACACACACACACACACACACGATCCGAGGGTCAAACAGGAAGGAAGTGAAACTGGGCTTTAAACTCGATACATCCTCAGGGGAAGTTTCACCTGCTGCAGCAGGGTGCCGAGCAGCGATGGGAGCGTGAAGGTCAAACGGGTCACATATCAAAGATGGAGATTGTGGTTTAAGCTGAACATGTTCACACTTTCATACAGTCCGAGTATAAACGGGGACAAGGAGAAGATGGAATCTTGCTGAACTGGTGTTTACAGCATGAAGCCTGCAGTAATGACAGAGTGACACACTCCTTCCTCTGACATGGAAGAGGTGTCTCAAAATAAAATAGAATCAAATAAACATTAAGTGAAATGAGAAAAGTAAAAAGAAAATAAGATACAATTGAAAAAAAAAAGTAAAATAAACAAAGTAAAATAAAATGGAAATAAACATAAAGTAAAATAAAAATAAACAGAGTGAGATGAAATAAAATAGAAATAATATCCTGTAGGCTCCGAAACCCAGAGAAGAATATGATAAAACCCTGATTGTCTCAGTACAAACAGGGTCTGGAGCAGTGGACAGTATGGGAACATGTGAGGCTCTGGGGTCAGTCAGAGGTCACCAACCACCACCTCCACATGACCAGATGTAAACAGGTGTGGGAGGGTCAACCCGGACACGCTCACTAGTATGTGACACGGCTGTTACAGTGAGACTGAAGAGTGTATGAGATTACATGTCGTTTTATATCTAATGCAGCGACAGTAACTGATTTAATGGCCACTATATAAATAAAGCTTTCAAGAGACCATACGTTACGATTCTGGGAGTATGACATCATTGTTTATTCAGGCCGTGCTGGTATGACTGAGGAACACACAACCAGGAAGTGAGAGATGGGTGGAGAGGAAGTGGAAATAGTCAGGTGAGAACCCTCAGTGGTTTCTTCGAACTCAGTGGTCATGTGATCACATGTTAAGGTGCAGTGTGTGGGATTTCCTGAAATCTAATGGAAGCCATCAGTTTCAAGTCGAACTAAATAATGTTATAATTGTTCATCGCAAAACAATGGTGGTGCAGCACGGAGTGGACCAGCTCCTGGTGTCGATTAAAGGGCTCACTATTGGGTAATGAAACAAACGGTCCATATATTCCGGTGAGTACACACTCATACTATAGTTGTTAGATACACAGATTACATCTGAACTTTTTCATCAATGTTAAAACAATTTTTTTAATGACAATATCAAGTCATGGCAGATAATGAGCATTTTAAAATCAAATACATTTATTGGATATTCTTCAGTGGACTGGCATTTTACAAAGTATTATTTGTCCATTTTAACAGGTAAATAAAGTTTACAGTTTAACTGGTTTAACAGTTCCAGCCATCTTGAAAACGACTTATGTATTTAGGCAGCAGTCTTTCAAGAGCTTCCTGTCCACCCCACTGGTCTTGTCACACACACACACACACACACACACACACACACACACACACACACACACACACACACACACACACACACACACACACACACACACACACACACAGAGTTCGCGAGTCAGCACCCCGTGAATCGTCAAAAGGCGACAGAGGAGCCAGTGAAAGCTTCACACTTTAAACAGGGTTTGGCTTCTCCACTCGGGCACAGCAGTGGCGGGGGGGGGGATGCACATAGGGGACAGGAAGTCAAGTCTTGGGGGTCGGCGGCAGCGGCGGCGTCTCTTCAGGAATACAAAACCATCAGTGAGGAGCGGCCGAGGCCGAGGACAGGATGCTACTGTGTCTCTTCAGGAGAGTCGGCGCTTTCATGGAAGAGCCTCAGAGGGTTTAACATGCAGAGGACGAGCAGAGGCTGCACCTGACAGGGTCTGAGGTCACTGCGGAGAGGGGGGGGGGAGTTGGGCGGGGGGGGGGGGGGGCTGGGCCAAGGGGGCAGGGGGGGGGGGGGGGGGGGGGGGGGGGGGGGGTGCTGAGCCAAGGTCTTCAGAGAAAAGTCTGTCTCTGACATTTTGCCCAAATATGGGCATTGAAAATGTCACAGCTTAAACCTGATTAGACACAAAAATGTCTGCGACCTTGCGGGTCAACGATGAACAGTCGTACTATGACCTACCTCAGTATGAGGAGAAGTAGGGTTTAGTGACATCTACAGGTGAAATGTGTTGTTGCGGCTGAATGCCTCACGTCGCTTCCAAGCGTGGGGAGGAAACTACGGCGACCGCCACTTTTGTCCCATTCTGATCAGGCAGCAAACTGAGTCCAATACAGAAGTGTAAACACTTGCAGTTCACAGGGTGACCACTAGGGGCTCAATCCCCATGGACTCCCATGTTAAAATGATCCACTTTAGAGGTGAATGAACCATGTTTAAAGCCTGGTACAAACTAGGTTTTTGGTTTCACTCAGTCACATGTTTTTCTGTCGCAACTGCACGGGGGCGGGGCTTATTTTCTATTCCATCCAGGTGTGAACTTGTGCATCATTTAGGGGTGTGGCCTCTTTGAGTGACAGCTAGGACAGTCAGTAGCTTTACAAACATCTCGCGGTCTCTTTTCAGCAGATGCAGCAAGTTCCTGTGTCACCACACGACCTCCGTGTGGAACTAACGTGAAATCACCAAACCAACACGCGTCACCGTGACGACCAAGAGCCCGGACACGCCCACAGGGCGCAAACACACCAGGGTGGTCATTTACATGTCTCATCAGAGCTTTTAAACAGGGATGTAGATCATGATCTCCGGCCACATGACCAATCCTCTACACTCGGGCCACATGATGAAAACTAGAGGATCGGCGCGAGTAGTGAAAACCTCAGAACAGGAACTAATGACAAGGTTCTTCATGTGAAGTGTCAGATGGTTTCTGAGGAACCATCAACAAGCAGAATGCTCTTGAGCCCGTGAGGAGCTGCAGGCAGTGACCCACTCTTCCTGGAGAAGCTGCTGCTCTTGTTTGGTTTCTCTGCTCCGTGGGGTCATTTCCGCCCGAGTGGAATTCCGAGGATGGACCCGTTTGTTTTCGCGATAGCTCGAGGAGGAGGAGGAGGAGGAGGAGTCGCTCAGTTCCTGGAGGACGCATAAATATTTACTTAACTTATTCCACCTCCGATACAGCAGGAGTTCTTTTTCCAAATCTAAAGTTCTCGGTTCTCGGTCCAGTCGTCTTCACGTCGTGCGCTCACTGTTTTCAGACGTTTGAACCCGGAGGTTTCGGAGCCTCTGATCCACAGCAGCCGTTACATCATCCCGATCATCCAGGGCTGAGGACGTTTATCGATGTTGTTGACAGTCATGTCGAGAATGAATAGATTGGGTGGAGCTGGAGTTGTTGTTGACGGTCAAATGGCCCCGGCGCTGATCAGCGCGACTGACTGCTACACCCTGACCCTCGAGCGGAGACCTCAGGGCTGACGGACGAGTCCAATCCAGAGGTGGATGCAGTTCACAGGGTGGCCACTAGAGGCTCAATCCCCACAGACTCCCATGTTAAAATGATCAACTTTAGAAATGCATGAAACAGGGGGTGGATGTTTTTCTACCTCACTAATTCTTCTCCCTTTGGGGGTTGAAACGGTGCAGAATTAAGGGGCGTGGCCTCTTTGAGTGACACCTGGGCCGACCTGATGTGGATGCTGCGACACCGCCATGAGCCCACCCCAGCTCCACCCACCCCTAACCCACCTCTTTGTCCGTTTTTGGACGGACCAGGAAGTAAGAGGAGTTAAGCACCGCCCACAACGAGTCTCACAAGGACCCCGCGGAAACCCATGCGTGACGTCACCGACACTACATCCATCTTCACATACGGTCTGTGACTTTGAATTTCGAAAATTCCTCTTTTAATTCAAGTTAAGGTGAATAAATCAAACGCTCCTTCCTTCCCCACCAGCCGCTACAGTGCAGGCAGCTTCACAGTCAGACCTCAGCATAGTGTTTCATTGTTTCGGTCACTGTCGTCATGAGTCTTTGTTTCAGGAACCAGTCTCTGATGTGCCCACATGGAGTCTGCTGTCTGAAGGAGTCAGATCAGAGTCACAACTTACGGAAAATGTCAGGCGGCGACTGCAGGGTCATACTTACAGCTGCACGCAGAGCTCATCCCTCTCTTTATCATGACTGTTGTGGTGACATATAGAAGAGGACTCATGCCCGAGCTTGCGCTTCACTTCACATGAGCGAGGCCCATTTGGCACGAGTCAATACCAAAACAGGAAGTGAGAGACGTCACTCTCTCCCTATTCCCCACTTTCTCTCACTGCACTGCTTCCTGGGAGTAGACACAACACACACACACACACACATTTTCTCTAGAGCACATGACACACACACACACACAGTAACTCATAAACTCCCCCTTCCCCCGGGTTTTGTGGAAATGCTTTTAACAGCTGCCTTTAGAATGAAGTGCCACTACACCCCAGAATGCTCCTGACACACACACACACACACACACACACACACACACACACACACACACAGCAGTGGGGATGTAATGAGGGCGTCCGGTGCCCTCGCAGGGGCCTGGGCTCACACAGGAAATGGAGCAGCCAGATAAGACTTTGTGCTGACCAGATGATGTGAGGAGGCACCAACACCAGCACCAACGAAGAAGAAGAAGAAGAAGAAGAAGCGGATATTATGAAAAGTCAGACCACTGCTCCTTCAAGTGCAAGTAAAGAGTAATGTAACACCGTCTGCTGTGCTCATGTTCTTGTCTTTGAGGCCTGTGTGTGGCGGATTATCCCTTTGATTTGTGCTCAAATTAAAGATAATAATCCTCATCACTAATACATGACTTCCTACAGGTTGTAATCTTCAGTGTGAGGAGCAGAGACTCCTCTTAATGGCCTCGGAGCTCATTGATCCACTGTGAGCTGCAGACGTCCGAGACCACGTCTCACAATACTTTACGACATCAGCGTTTCCATAGAGACAGGATGTGATGAAGTATCCTGGTATTTCGGAGTATTAGCCGTTATTAAAGGTGCAGTGCTTAGGACTGAGTGACACCTCAAACAGTCAAGTACAAGCTTCTTTATATGTATTCAATGTCAAATATTCACAGTTCATCTATTCATCGGAAGATGTGAGGATCATCATTTTCCTGGACAAATCGCTCTGTCATCATTTAAAGGTGCAGTGTATGGGTTTTCAGTCGAATACATATATCCTGAGATGTGATAGCATCATGCTAATAATCAATGCTAACCACTGGATATGATTATACAAAGATTTCACCCGTACCCGTGCACAATAATACTATAGTACTGCAAGGCCGTGTTTATGTCACATGACGCAAAAGTTAAAGGGAACATGAATACAGTGATACTCTCTACAGATGATATACGACAGTATTCGTATATTTAATGTTTAAAATAGTTTTACTTCCACTATTATTACAACACTGTACTACAGGAGAGGACACACATATTTGTGAATGAGCCCTATGTTGCCCCTGAGGAGGAGGGGGGGATGGGTGAGAGAGGTTGGGGGGAAGAGGGAGAGAGACAGAGACAGACAGGGGAGAGACAGAGAGACAGACGGGAGAGACAGGGAGAAAGAGAGAGAGAGAGAGAGACAGGGGAGAGAGGTTATAAAGGGGGAAGGAGGTGAAAGAGAGGTAGAGAGAAGTTAGGGGAGAGAAAGAGAGAGAGAGATTGTGAGGGGGAAGGGGGTGAAAGACAGAGAGACAGAGAGAAGTTAGAGGGGAGAGAGAGAGAGAGACAGAGAGAGAGAGAGAGAGAGGGGGAAGAGGGTGAAAGACAGAGAGAGAGAGAGAGAGAGAGAGAGAGAGAGAGAGACCTCGGCCTGTTACAGAGAGAGAGAGAGAGAGAGAGAGATTGTGAGGGGGAAGGGGGTGAAAGACAGAGATAGAGAGTAGTTAGAGGGGAGAGAGAGAGAAAGACAGAGAGAGAGTAGTCAGAGGGGATAGAGGGAGAGAGAGGGAAGAGAGAAAGAGAGAGAGAGAAGAGAGAGAGAGAGAGAGAGAGACCTCGGCCTGTTACATAAACTCTGGGCCGTAGCAGAGGAACTAACTCTCCGACAGAGGATCCACAGGACAGATCCACTCTTGACTTCCGCTGCAGCTTCTCCGCGATCATTTCACAACTCACCAACCCAACGCGGCTCCTCCGCAGCTCCACGCCGCGCGTGCGTCACGTCGCACGCACGCGCGCGCACACACACACACACACACACACACACACACACACACACAGACAGAGGGACGAGCTCCAGGTGAAGGGCCCCGGCTGCATGAGGAGCAGCAGCCGGGCTCCTCCGCTCAGGAGCGGGGGCTGAGACGCGAGGCCTACCTGCTCCTCATCTGCTGACAGACACGCTGCCATGACTCCTCCTCCTGCTGCTGCTGCTGCTGCCGCCGCCTTTGGTTCGAAGCCCTTTCCTGGAGATGTTCGCGACCCTCAGACCTTCAGGGGCTCGAGTCCCTGTGAGCGGAAGCCATCGGAAAACCTTCCTCCTCCTCCTCTTCCTCCTCCGTGTTGCCTCAGTGAACCATCCACAGTCAGATGGCTGTGTCAGATTTCGCCCGTGGACACTCGGTCGCGGCTCGGGCTTCGGCTCGACGATCCCCGGGCTCCGCTGCGCGATCCGCCCCGCGTCCGGCTCACCGTGCTCGGCCCTGAGCGCTGCCGCTGTCCGCTCTCTGCTCCTCCATGATGCGAAGAGCGACTTGTGCGAGCTGTGAACGGAGCCTTTATGTGGAGTGTGGAGAGGGAGAGAGAGAGGGAGGGAGGGTGAGAGAGAGAGAGAGAGAGAGAGAGAAAGAGAGAGAGAGAGAGAGAGAGAAGTGCTTCTTTCTGCGTGTCGCTCCTCCCCCTGGTGGCGGGCAGCGGCGCTACATGTCAGGGAGCTCTCTGACCTCCGCCTCCATTCATAAAAATAGGAAACCAAACAGGAAAATCTCCATTTTGAGTCTCTCTCTCGATCTCGATCTCTCTCTCTCTCTCTCTCTCTCTCTCTCTCTCTCTCTCTCTCTCTCTCTCTCTCTCTCTCTCTCTCTCTCTCTCTCTCTCTCTCTCTCTCTCTCTCTCTCTCTCTCTCTCTCTCTCTCTCTCTCTCTCTCTCTCTCTCTCTCTCTCTCTCGCTCTGTGAGAGGGAGGAGCTGGACTGATGTTCACTGCAGCTGTGTGAACACCGGAAGTCCCTCTATCACTCCTATCTGCTCCGGAAGTCTCTTCTTCTTCACCTCTGAACGTGCAGCTTATTGTCCAGGATCAGCAAATACAAAAGGTGTAAAGATCATGTGTATTCTGCTGCAACCCACAGCTTTCTAACTCCTCCCACTTCCTGGTTCATCCAAAATTAGGCAAAGAGGCGGAGCACTGGCAGTGCAGGTGGGTGGGCCCATAGTACTATCACAGCATCCACAGGTGTCACTCAAGAGGCCACGCCCCTTCAGTATGCGCAAACAACTTTGAATAATTGCATACATTAGATAAAGTACTTTCATATAATATAATGTGTATTGTTATTTTTAGTCTTAGAATGCGACATTCATTTATCAGGAGCTGCTCCTCTCCACTAGCGGGCGCCATGCTGCACCTCCATGTTTTTACAGTGGCCCAGAATGGACAAACTAAGCCATTGAGTTTGACCATCGAATGAGAATAATAAAACAGTTTGTGTCACTTGTTTTTGTGAAGAGAGTGTAATTGAATTTTACATTAGCATTCTATGTTTACAGGAATCCCGGTCCGTGTAGCACATATTAAAGTCTTTGATGTGAGGAACATCTGTGCCACAGCAGCAGCAGCACTCTGCAAATAAATGAGTCTAAATGACAGGAAATTACCAATAATGGAACGGGGCCCTCTGCTGCAGGAATAACAATTTAATTAGTGAAACTCTGGACTCATGCTCACCGCCGGCGACTTAATACACAACACTTTACAGGAACCGCATGACATCATAGGAAACAGAAAATACCCTGCACATTGATAAAGCTGCTGTAACATGACCCCGACACACACACACATTCTCTCACACACACACACACACACACACACACAGGTATATAATTAGCTGCTGATATATTTGAGAACAGATGTGAGTTCCTGCAGCATTATGGGATGCATTACCTTGATGTGCTCCTCCTGAGGCAGTAAGGTAGTGTAGTGCACAAACTGCACGAGTGTCTGAAAGGTCAGGAAGTGCTCTGCTAATCCTCCATCCATAAATACACTGAGACAGGTGGGCCACTGACTTCAAGAGTTTCTTTTCTTTCAATGGCCAGTTAATTATAGAAACACTGTTTATGTTTATGTTACAGACAAAAAAAAAAAATGAAATACACAATCCCACAATAGGAGGAGTGTAAACCATGAGGCGTGAGAAAGTCTGGCTAGAGCACCAAAGGGGAAAAGGGGGGTGGACAACAATGGACTTCCTGTGAAAGCAGCTGACATCATGACACTTGGGGTAATGTGATTGGTGGATTCTCGTCCCGCCGACAGAGTGATGTCTGGGAGTTCATCAAACTGAGAGAGGATCCACATCAGATTCTCAACACTGGGCGTGGGATTTTCAGGCCTTTTACTGTGACCTACTTTAATTACTTTTGGAAAAACCTGCAGTTCACAGGGTGGCCACTAGAGGCTCGATCCTCATAGATTCCCATGTTAAAATGATCAACGTCAGGTGAATGAAACATGTTTAAAGTCTGGTACAACCAACACAATGATTGGTCTCAATCATTCATATTTGTTACCATGACAACTGTAGGGGGTCATTGTGCATAATCAAGGGGCGTGGCCTCTTGAGTGACACCTAAGCTGAACTTTAGTGGATGCTGCGACAGCACCATGGACCCCACCCCAGCTCTACCTGTGCTCCGCCTCTATGCCCGTTTTTGGATTGAACCAGGAAGTAGGGGGAGCTAGGCACCGCCCACTACAAGCCTCATAAGCTACCTCCATCTTTATATACAGGATATGATGTCATACGTTTGAATTCATAACTTTACTCGAATCGGTTGACAGGCGAAAGAAGTGACATTTTCTTGTAGATCTCTGGCCCCTCCCACCTACCAAATTATTCATTATTCAAATTATTATAATAATAATAATTATTATTATATTAACAAATATTCCTGTATTGCAAATATTTATAGGATTTTTGAGTATTGTTGAAAAATTTTCAACGTGTGTACATCATAAAAATAATTAGACTGAATTATGGTTCGAAGCATAGTACAGAAATACATACACATCAAAAACTCTGCTCTGCTGCATATTGTAACAAGCTGTGTGCAGCCATCTGAGGCCCGGAGTAAACAACACAGTGTGTGTGTGTGTGTGTGTGTGTGTGTGTGTGAGCTGCAGCGCTGCGAACAGTGTGACTGAGGACTGACATGTGCTCAGTTCCTGGAAAGCGATCAGTGCTGCTGACTAATAACTGGATTCTTGCTCTAACCACAGGCCTCAGTCTGCTGAGTTAAAGGTACCTGCATGTACTCACACCCACCAGCATGTATCCAACTCAAGACTTTACATATATATATGTGTGTGTATATATATATACATACACACATATATATATATATATACACATCATGGGGAAGGGGCTGCGGGGGAGGGGCATATATATATAACCTACACGTGGGAGCAATTCAGCTCGGCTTCTTTCTCCATTTTGATGTTTGAGTGAGATTTCTTACATTTGGTTTCCCCCATGTTTTTCTGCCCGCACACGTTTGAACATGTTGTTTTCACTCGGTGTTTCCGTGTAGGAGGTGATCGTGATGAAGACACAGATGAAAATAAGATTTGTTTCCAGTGTCGGAAAGTACAAAGTGACTAAATCTGTGTAACCCGAGGAGCATTCTAAAAATATTTTTCTCATGCATTTCTATCACATATAAGAGTTCCATATAATCTTAATTTAGTTTGAGTTATATTACACCACACTACACTTCACCACTTTGACAACTGTGATAATTAGCAAATAAGGGACAGGGGCAGCAGATTGTACGTTGGGTACAGGACGGGTGCATCATCTGGGGACCATGAAGATCTGCACAGAAACATGGGGCCGGCTACAAAGAACTTTTCCTATGTTATGACTCGAGTTTAGAATCCTTAATAGATTGATTAGACAATTACATGGAGATCACTCGGCCTCCTGTGCTTCAAACATTAACAACCACCCACAGGTTAACCCTAACCTGACTCTCTAATGCAGACAGATGGAGCTCAGTGCATCAGATGTTAAAAACACTGCTCTCGTCGTTTCTTCACAGCCTGAGAAAGAACAAGATAAAGAAGGAATCAGGTCACGTCCCGTTTCAGATACTATGAATGAGGACAAAGAGGTGGAAACCTGAGGAGACACAGGTCTCTCTCTCTCTCTCGCTCTCTCTCTCTCAGAGGAAGTGCTGGCACAGGTCAGTGAAACTAAGTTCACAACCTTGCCACACAATCCACATGTCTCTTCCTGTTGACAGTTTCCGTCCTGAGCTTCAGTTACGCAAGGTGCTCACAGTGAGCTCAGCAGTGAGTCACATCCAGCGGAACATCACGTATACACTGACAGAGCAAGTACCAACAGTGCACATGCACTCACCAAGTAGCAGTGTATACTATACACTGTCGTATTTCATTCAGTTTGAATTTATAGAACCATCATCAAGTTATCTCCCCAAAAGTTACGATTTTTTCATTTCTAAAAAAAAATCAATTAAAAAAGGTGCAGCCTGAACAATTAATGGGCATCTCATTGTAAAGTTCACACTCTAATAATCCAGGACTGAACGTATTTCTATCACACATTACATTTCAGGATCACATCAAAATAAACGTTTTCCATCATGCGTAGTTTTAATTGATCACATAAATTCAGCATCTGAGAAAACACGTATCTAATGTGACCCTTTGTACTTGTGTAATACAATAACAAAGAAATGTTATTTTTTGATTCAAGCAGATAAAGTCCAGTTTTAGGTAGGATTATTTTTTAGAGTGCATCGATCTTTGATTTTAAATTTTGTTTTTTTTTCTAAATAAAGCACATTGAAGAACCTGTACCTCATTTATCAATAAACTAAAAAGTGGCATCCTGAACCTTCAACAGCAGAGTGGACAGGAACATCAAATAAAAAAAACTACTTTTATTTAGAAACTTACATTTTTAAAACACTTTGGCAGCCAATTTGAACATTTCATTAATTGTAAAATTCTGCGTTGATCCGACTCTGCAAACATGCGAAGATCAGTAATACGGAGTTTCTTTGATGACTGTGACATTTATAAAAAAAAAAACTTCAAAGTGATGAGAGCAGAGATAAAATGTGAAATGTAAAATGCAGAGCGAGGCACACGCGTCCTTTTCTGACGACATGCAACAAAGTGTGTCGTCACGAGAGAAATTCACCTGACCACACTCGGGAGTGAGGCTGAATCCTGCAGGGAGATGGTGCATGTGGTCCGGCAGAGGCTTTGTCACGTGGGCCGACGCTGCTGAGAAACGCTGAGTCAGCTTTTGACATCTTGTCCAGCCTCCCACTCACATCTCCACGTTTGACTCCTCCTGCTCTTTTGGTTTTGAAGGGCTCTTGGAGTCTGCGCCGTCCAGGTTGCGCTTGGACAGATGCTCCAGCTCGTAGCTGCCGCTCCTGTTGGCCGGTCGGACTTCACTCGAGGTTTTCTTGAGTTCCAGGATCTGCTGCAGCTGGTGGCCGGCGTATTCAGGCTTGACGGTGAGGGGCCCCTCCGGGACCTCGATGCCAAGGATGTCAGCCACCATGTAGGGGTGGAGCCAGCCCACTAACGGGGTGCTGCCCGGAGTGTAGTGGGTCTGTCGGTGGTAGAAGAGGAGGCCGTCCACCTGCAGGCACATTCACATGTTTCATTTCTGGCATTTCTGATTCGATCTCAGAGTAACGCTGAGTTCACAGCATAGGCTGTGTATAGAGACGGAGTGTGCGTGAAGCTCGTAGTGGGCGGTTCACTCCGCCTAGCCCCTCCTACTTCCTGGTTCATGCAAAAACGGGCAGCGAGACAGAGCACAGGTAGAGCTGGGGTGGGCCCTTAGGAACAGCATCCAAACAAGGTCAGCCCAGGTGTCGCTCAAGAGGCCACGCCCCTAATTATGCACAATTTCAAACATGGATAGACTGAAAATAAGCCCCGCCCAGAAAATTTCACAGGAAAACATGTGAGTGATTGAGACCATAGAGTAGCTTGTACCAGACTTTAAATATGTTTCGTTCACCTCTGAATTTGACCATTTTAACATGGGAGTCTCGCTGACTCGCTTTTGCCTCAAGTGGCCACCCCTGTGAACTGCAGGTTTTTCCACTTCAGTATTGAACTCATCCGTCAGCCCTTGGTTAAAAAATGTGATTTAATTAAATTGAATGTAATTTAATATCGAGACTTTTTGTTTTTTTAGAGTTACAGGTTACTGGTTGTCTTTGCAGTTCACAGCATACAACTTGCTCATTTGAAATCGGAAGTGCTGTGTATAAGCTCACACCACAGTGGCCACAGTTGTCTGATTACATTTCCAGCAGGTTGGAAATCTAATCGGAGGCTCTCTAATCGCGTCTTTATAGAGTTAACAAAGCCGCTGGCGACTACCGAGATCCAGGAGTCAGGTGTTAGCAGAGAAAGTGTTCTTACACTGAAGCCGTGCTCGGCTGCCAGGGTTTTCTGTATCGATCCCACGGAGCAGTCTGTGTGTTGGAGGCTCACAAAGCGGAACTGTAGAACCAAGCACACAAACCATTGTGATGGTTTCAGTAAATATTACAACACTTGTCAAAAGAAAACCAGACGAATGCTCCACTCCTGCCGCAGGTGCTCACAGGGTTGCGTTTGTCGATCTCCGATAGGCCGAGCGTCTCCTCCACTTTGGACTGAAGCCAATAGAAACGGAAATCGGTCTGTTGATGAAAAAACAAGCGCTGTAAACAAAAACCTACCATTTCAAAACCCCAGAGCCAATGAGACGGGCCACTTGGTCGGAGACACATCTGCGGCCCAGACTCTGCTACTTATGCAATTAGACAAGCATTCCTGCAGCGCTGCAGGATTGGATGGCAGCCTCACCGAGCAGTCGTAGACCGGGTGGCCTCCCCAGCACATGATGTCCAGGATGTAGTACGTTCTGTCCACTTCTGTGTAAATGCAGTCCAGGATTGTGTAGTCTGAACGCGGCAGATACAAAGATCCGATTAATAACAATAACTCTACAAAATGATGAAAACAATGACCGACGGAGGCAAATACAGTCAAAAACCACCAGCACTTTCAGGTTCTATGTGATGTTCTGACACAAGAAACAACAACAAACTCCTCAAGACAGCATCATTAACCACTACCACCCCGAGCCCTGAAGATGGAGCAACACTGAACCAGTTCAGTGAGACACTTGAACTCCAAGGCTACTACAGGGAAGCAGTTCAACAGCAGTACAAGTAGTAGTTGTTTTAGAAACGGAGACTTATTGAGACAATAGTTTGACACTTAACTCTTCTTCCACTGTCTTCCTACAAATCCAACTTTTCTCTATTATGTCTGGAAAAGTAGCTTTACGATGTTAACAGGCTCAATGGGGGTGTAAAGTCATTCATTAGCAAAATTGTGCGATTGTAATGACATCCTGTCATCATCTCGTTTACTAAAGTTGTAGATCGTTATTGTAAGAGATCGGTTTTAGTGACGGAAAATAACAATCGACTGATGGAGAATCAAGAGAGCCAAGTGGGACTTATTTAATGACCCCTGTCCTCTCACCTCTTCCTTTGAAGGAGCTGTGTCGGTTCCCACCAGGCAGCAGGGAGGGGAAGCGGTTGACACAGAAGCCGCTCTTGGTGTAAGCTGCAGTGGATCCCTGCGGGAAGAGACGTGGACAGAGATGAGACGTAAAAGGAAGAGACGATGGATCTGAAGAAATGCCCTCCAGTCATTGAAAAGGCATTTTCATTGTGGCCTAACTCCTCCAACCTCCTGCTTCAACCACAAACCCTGCGCAGCTAACTGTGTATTTTTCATTTCATCATTTCAGTTTGCGTCAGCATGACGTCACTTCTTCTTTTTCCCGTTACAGACGAGACACTGCGCCTCAACATGTCGTCAACTTGACGCAATTGACACTTTTCCCTTTTAAGATTCTCCTGTGGTCACATAGCCTTTCAGTGTTTCAGACAGGTTTGCATCAGGAGATACATATTTTATTCTAAACGACGACTGAAACTTGGAATTATGTAAATGTCATATTTCATGTGGAAACCACTTTACATGTGTGAATCATCCTCTTAACGCCGTTATGATGAAACCACTTCAGCTCACAGCTCTTTCTGTCACTGATTCAGTGGAAACACTTCTGGGCTGTACCAAGAAAGCTCTGGTGAATTTACAAGTAATAGATGCAGAGAGCCGGAATCGTCTGAAGACTGTGACACTGAATTCAAATGAGAACATACCCTAACAGCTCTTCCTTGAGTTAATCAGATCTGGACAATGGTGGGAATTTCAATCGGGGCTGAAACATGACTCCGCAGTCAATGAGAAGCAGCTCAGAGATTTAGGCTGTGCTAAGCAGCCACCTCCGGGGCTGACGGATGAGTCCAATGTGGAGGTGGAGAAACCTGCAGTTCACAGGGTGGCCACTTGAGGCTCAATCCAATTATAGTCCCTCATCCTTTAAATAGTTCGTGTCATGTCTGAGCCAAGAACGCCCTGCTGCATTGAGCATGTGTGAATGGCAAAAATTGATTTGAGAAGTAGTTTTAAGTTCAGAGACAACAAAAAACAGATTTTGTGAAATTGAAAAACAAAAAAGAATGATTTCTTACCTTGGAAGCGATGATGAGAGATCTTTTCCCCACAGGACAAACAACCAGCAGCCAATCAGTGTCCAGCTCTGATGGAACGTCCACCAGCCACTCTGACAACATGAGCTGAGGAGACGGAGAGAACAACCTCAGTATTTCAGATTCATTTACATTTATATTTGTATCTTTGTATTAAAGACTCCAAAATGCCTATATGATTCGTGAAAACGGTCAGATGAGTGAGGAGGGCTGTAATTCTACGAAACTACTGCGCCCCCTGCTGGACAAAACAAAGAGTGCAGAGACAGATACAGAGGTGATGTGAAGACCTTCTTCAGAGCTTCTTAAGTCCAAAGGAGAAGGTTTAACTTGTACACAAGATAATTATTTTATATACCACTTTCAGAGGCACGAGGGGCTACGTAAAAGTAAACAATATATCTGGTTCATTACAACAACCACTCACTTGGTTGGCATATTGTTTTGGCAGCTTCCTCTTCTCGACCTCCATCCCTTCTTCCTCCGAGTCTCCCTTTTGCTTCGTTTCACCCTCCTCCCGTTTCTCCATGTCCTCCTCCCCATCGCTGTCTGCCCCTGTCCAGTCCCCATCAGCCAGACGCCGAGCATGGTTGACGTAGTTTAATCTTTTACTGAGATCATCAAGAGGAAAAGTGTCATTAGGGTCCATTTCATTGAAGCGATGCTTCTAAAGATGTAATATGTATGCGCCGCTGTTTGGACTCGTACCTTTTCTGCAGGTCAAGGAAACGTCTCCGTCGCTCATTCTGCTCCAGGACGCTGTACTTGCTCTTGTACTGAGCCAGTCGAGGGTGAGGAGCAGCGGTGCTGTTGGGCTCGTGGGACACAGCAAAGCTGGCCGACAGGGCTTTGGTCAGGTCGTCCATGGATGTTCTGCAAATTCAAAGGAAATGTGTCAAAATGATAACTTCTCATTTGTCAGACCCAAACAGGCGAGGGTGCGGATATTGGTCATTCACAGTCTTTAGGGAATGGGATGAAATAAATAAAAATTTTATGTCAGAAATTGAATCTGAAATAATATTGGGTGTATGTTCACTGTGTGTATGGTCCTCTCTATTACTTACCTTATCTAGGCCTTTCATGCATTAATGTGTGTGGTTATAATTTGGTGTTACAGCATTAATCCTGATAGCTACGCATTATATAAGCATGTATAAGAACATTACTGCCTATGATGATGTATGAGAACATCTTGCCTTTGGTGAAACACTGAATTGCGGTGAAACAGCATCACTCTGGACTCATACACATACAGAAGCAACTAAGCCTAAGAAGTTTAGCTAGATTTCATGGTGGAACACAACACAACGTGACGTATTGGATGTTAGTAGCAGACCGAGACAATGAAACTTATATAATACTGCCATTTGAACTAATAGTAGTATAATTTGACTCTAAAAGGTGTCAACAAACCCACACTTGTTTCATTAGCAGTTAGCATTACGCTAAAAAGCTACTAGCATGAAGTGCGCCGAGCCGACGTAAACAACACGAAGACAATAAAACGCTGGGTCTTTCGTTATTTTGACCATGTATATGAATAGTATCAGATCCCGGTCCACCTCCGTACATGTATGTAACAATCATAAATTGATCAGTCTAATACATACCTTGGACATGCAGGAAGCTACCGATGCTGTGACGTCACGCTGTCGTATTTCCCACCACTGACTATATAAAGTTGGTCGACCAAAGGCAGCGGAGTATCCCGGAGTTAAGAGTCCTATCCCTGCGTTATATTACTACACTATTTGGGGATATTGCAAGTATTAATATATTTTAATCATTAGATAAAAGTAACACAAGTAGTTCTAGAAATACCAAATACACCTTTGCATATAGGATCAGCATTCATAGGTTTGAAATGTTTCAATAAACAAAGTATTTTCTTTGCATTGAGTTCAGTTGGTCCCTAATGTTGTTTGCTGTGTATTTAAAAGTTCAAGCATATCAAAGGAGTACTTCAAAATTTTATGTAAAAGAGGTTCATAGCATCAAATGTTTTGATGAAAATAAATTAATACTGATGCTATTACTCAATTAATCCAGATACTAACATTTAATGCACAATTTATCCTTTATATATAATAACATTGAATACAATGAATTGTAAACGGCTCATTCAATAAATGAGACAATACATACACAAATAAATTACTATTATCATTGATTGTTATCAAGGCAGTAATAACATGTGACGTCATCTCTATCCACTTAACTATGACTCATCATTTGAGGGAGTGGCGTTAATTGCACAATAAGGTCCAGCTGCGTCCCCTCCTCGCGCAATTAAATAGGATAAGTCATGGTGGGTGTTGCACCCTTTCCCTCCTGTGGGGGGCGGTGTTGAGCCGGCCTCTCCTCGGTGGTAGACCATAAAGGAGCTGGTGAAAAAAAGAGGCGAACTCGCTTTCTTCAATTGTCTGAGCCTAACGTCATGGAAAGACTTACTTTGTTGCAGCGCGCTGTGGGATAAACGCAGAGGAAGGAGCCGCGGTGCGTGGACGCCGTGCGGGATCTGAGCGCTCGGCCCCGCGGAGCTTCGTGCTTTTGTTTGTGGATCTTGCGAAGATGCGCACGAGGAACCTGTTTACACGGAAAACGCTGCAAGTTTGAGCGTGTGGGAGAGAGAATGTGCAGCTCGGGGATTGTGTTACTCATCCCTGCAGTGTCTCCTCTCACGCCACGGCACTTTGTCCGGGAGATACTTTGAACACGGGCCCGTGGGAAGAGAAGTGTCCGCGGAGCCACTGCTGAGGACCGGGCGAGTTGGATTAAACCCACCGGGGAGGAACCAGCTTTGTTTTGGAACCTGTTGAGTTTGTGCTGCGACACAAGGAAGCAGCTCTCCCTGTTCTGAGGGAGTATTTGTCTTTATATAATATTATCAGTGTCTGAAGTTGTTGTTGTTGTGTATTTAAAACGTTTAGGGCTATAGAGCTTCAATGGGCTGAGGATGCTTGTGGCCACATTATTGTAGTATTGAGTATTTCTTTGTGTATCAGATCATTAAAGTTACATAAAGGTCCATTGCTGCTGCACACCTGATCCAATAGCTGCCATGTAATATGAGACAGGTATATTACAGTAAGCTCGCGTCACATGCTCTCCCAGCTCAGCATGCATCCATGTTGTAGCATCAGTGTAATCTAGGCACTATGTGCGTGTAGAAGTTGCTGGTTGAAGACCAAGTTGAGCTTCAAGATGTCCGTGAAAGCCAAAGCCATCTACACCTTCCTGAGCGAGAACAAGGAGGAGATCAGCATCCAGGAGAACGAGGAGTTGGTGATCTTCGACGAGAAGTCGGTGGACGGCTGGTTCCAGGGGGAGAACAGCCGGGGAGAGCGGGGTCTCTTCCCGGCATCTTATGTGGAAATAATTCGGACCCGTTCCAACTCCAATGTGACCGACTGCTCCATCAGCCCGGCAGGCTCTCTGGGAAAAGATTCCTCCTACTTCCCCTCCATTCCCATCACACCTCCTCACTACCCGCAGCCGTACGACGACGACGAAGACGACGATTGGGACGACTGGGACGACAGGTCAACGGTGGTGGAGGATGCGGACTACTCTCGGAGCCCAGGGGCCAACGGACATGCCAATCAGAGCCCACTGTCCAACAACCCTAATGTGCACTACCGCACCAAACCACACATGGAGCGACAGGACAGCATCTCCAGCTCCAGGAAAGGCAGCATGGTGGGCAGGAACTTGAACCGCTTCTCCAGCTTTGTGCGTTCAGGGGTGGAAGCGTTTGTTTTGGGTGATGTACCCATGATGGCAAAGATAGCCGAGTCTTACACTATCGACATGGGTCCTGTGGGGCCCCGGTGGAAGGAGAGCCCACAACCTTTCTCCTGCTCAATTGAAGACCCTACGAAACAGACAAAGTTTAAGGGCATCAAGACCTACATTTCCTACCGGGTCACGCCGAGCCACACCGGGCATCCCGTCTACAGACGCTACAAACACTTCGACTGGCTGTACAACCGCTTACTGCACAAGTTCACTGTGATCTCTGTGCCTCACCTGCCCGAGAAGCAGGCCACGGGGCGATTTGAGGAAGACTTCATCGAGAAGCGCAAGAGACGGCTGATACTGTGGATGAATCACATGACCAGTCACCCGGTTCTCTCGCAGTATGAAGGCTTTGAGCACTTTCTTATGTGTGTCGACGACAAACAGTGGAAACTCGGAAAACGGCGAGCGGAGAAGGACGAGATGGTCGGCGCCCATTTCATGCTGACCCTCCAGATCCCCAACGAGCACCAGGACCTGCAGGACGTGGAGGAGCGGGTGGACACCTTCAAGTCGTTTGCGAAAAAGATGGACGACAGCGTCATGCAGCTGACGCACGTGGCCTCGGAGCTGGTGCGCAAACACCTGGGTGGCTTCAGGAAGGAGTTCCAACGACTGGGAAATGCCTTCCAGTCCATCAGCCAGGCCTTCATGCTGGATCCTCCTCACAGCTCGGACTCCCTGAATAACGCCATCTCCCACACGGGCCGCACCTACGAGAACATTGGAGAGATGTTTGCAGAGCAACCTAAGTATGACCTCTTCCAAATGCTGGACAAGCTGTCGCTCTACCAAGGCCTACTCGCCAACTTCCCCGACATCATTCATCTACAGAAAGGTAATGACCTCTCGCCCATGGATTGTATCCTCTGGGTGAGGAGCTTCTCTGGTTGTTTTGTGTGTTCTAACCCCATTTTGAAGGTACAACACTTAAATGGTGCTTCCATCAATGCTCACCACAGATGTTTGGATGTACACCAATCTCACCCATCCGTTTTTCATTCCTGCAGCTGCATTCACGTTTTAGCCCCATCACTTCAAATCACTTTTCATAACTTAGTTCTTCCAACCCTATGGTCCAATCCCTTCTTGTCACATAACCACAGTTTCATTTACCAAAGAATGTGTTGAAGGGAGAAACCCACTCAGACTCCAAGCAGTTTATCGCTAAGCCACAACCACCACTAACGGTTTATTTTTACTAGACACATCTGTGTATAGACTTGTCCTGCGTACACAGTAACACAACATTACAGTAATTACATTGGGAGAGTGTTGAGAGAGCTTCAGCTGCCGTGATGGATAATATACAAAGTGTCTGCTAATGGGATAAGATGGAGGCTCATGGCCTCAGATCACATTTTGTTTCTCAGGCCCAGTTGTTTATTTAGCTACGAATGGAAGATTAGGTCAGGACTTTTATTTGCCTCCAGCATGTACACACAAGCACACAAACATAAACACACATACAAATACACAGATGTAGACACACAAACGCCATTTCAGCCCAAAAATAAAGTGTTTTAATCTGGGAGGAATATTAGGGCAGAGACGTTGCCTGTATCCCCCAAGGCCTGTTGCATCACCTTCTTGAACCCCACCTACACACACACACACACACACTCACTGTACACACAAATACTTTCATGATGAGGATGTACTTAGATAACCTGTGCAAACATGTCCATGTGCAGAAGGTGGAGTGTTGGACAAATCATTTCTTCGTCACTCACAGGGTGTGAACTCTTAAATGATCCTTGTATGAATAGAATAGAATAGAATGCCTTTATTGTCATTATACACAATGTACAATGAGATTGATGAAGTCACATATACTGTACTCGCATAAGAGGATACACCAGATTAAGCAGGGTGGAACTCGGGTTCAAGTCTCTGTTCATATCAAATACTCTAATATTAATGGCATTGTACAAGGAGTTGCTATGGGAGACTGAGATCTGCCCAAGTACTTAAACGAGAAGTGATTGAACAAAACTGCCATTGATATTACATTTGTTTGTTTGTTGCTGTTGTGGTGATTCTCTTCGGCTCTGTTTAAGATTTGATGAGGTAACCATTTTGTTGTGGTGGAATAATACAAGTGGCAGCCATGATGGTGCAAACACCAGAGTATCAGTGGAATTGAGTGGTGACTCAGAGGTAGTACTCCGTTATCAGGTTACTCTAAATGCCGCCACCTAAGTTCAGTGGATCCAGAATGTAATTAAAAGACAAATCTGATGGTTATATGTCCATGTTTTGTTAAATTGGGGTAGAAAAGACACTGCTTTCCTCATGATGTCCAGTGGCGCAGCTCCTCTCTTCAGTCCGTCTGAAACATGTAGTTTTTAGATCTCTGCAGAGTAGGTATCTTGCGTAGATGTCATCACATGACGTCATCGTTCATTGGAAGTCTGGATTACAGGACCTTGAGGTGTTTCAGGGTCTTCAATGTTTTCAGTTATCTTGTTGTTTACCTTTCTTGTGTAAGATTCACTCACAGACAGACACTTGGCCCTCTGACCTCGCATAGTCTTTACTGGAACTTGGGAAAACCCGGAGGAGGGGAAAAGGGAAAATGCATACGTAGGTATTTCGATGTGTTTTTGCAGTCACATGTGGAATTTTATTTTTTAACTCTATCCCAGGGTTTTCAGAGTTCCTCCCAGGATTCAGGCTGAGTGTCTGATACATTCTCGAAATCTGTGAAAGTTGATTTTTCGTGATTGATGGTTGACATTCACAAGTTGGCATAATTAGATGTGAAGAAGTCGGTTCTTTGTTGTATTCTTTGCTTGGACCAAGGCCTGTGAACCTTAGAGGTGGGCAACAGTTAGCTTAGCTTAGCATCAAGACTAGAAAGTAGAAACCCCAAGCAAAGTAAGCACCTTTAAGACTCCCTTCCAATGGGCTCACATGCCAGTCTGTGTGCTGAGGACTCTACAAGGGAGAGGTTGTGTAGTGGCCATATTCATTGCGATGTTGTTGACCAGACAGAGACCTCCTCCCTCTGCTGTGCTCCCTGACCATCCACTAAACTCCCCCTGGATGTGACTTGTGTTCTGTTGAACCAGATACAGCTGTGGCAACACTGAGAACATACAGAACTGAGGTCAGCCTTTTCCGGTGTCGTCGTCGTCGTCGTCGTCCTCCTCCTCCTCTTCTGTCTGTTTTGCCTTCACTGAGATCCTCTTTTTATCCTGGAGATCATGTGATGTGCAGGAATGTCCTGGAAATGTGCCGGTGGGCACTAACTATAGATGACCTTTATTTTGAAAGTAGGTCTTGGGAGAGGGTTTTGGGTAATGTCAGAAAAATGTCAGGGTGTGCCCCATAAATATTTCCCCTCTATTTTCCTGTGTTGGCTTTTGGGTTCACCAGAACTTCCCCCTCCGTTTCTGGTGTTGCTCAAACTGCAAATCAGTCCGTCACTTCTCCTCACGTCTGCCTGCTTCTCGTCATCCTTTCCCTTCGGCTTTGCCCCTGAAGATGTTGATATCGGTGCCGTCAGCTTGGGCCGCTGCCCGGGCCTCGATAGCACAGAGTACATTCAGCCTGATGCTCGGGGTTTGGACTCGGAACAATGGAGAGCAGGACTTTGAACCTCTGCCAGGGTAAATCTCACAGTTAGATGTTGATCTCTTTTGAATACGATTGAAAATTCCGATCTGACGGGTTAATTTCATCGCATTGAAATGGAATAGAGGCTTTTTTCGTAAATGGCAAATGTGAGTGACTTCAACTGCTCTGCCATTTATTTCTTATCCTGCTGAATTTTGGCATTTAATAATAAACTGTGCTGTTCAGTCCATCTGGAACAAAAAATGGTTACTCTTGCATAGAACCCTTTAGAAGTTCCTGACCCAGCTCTTCTTGGTATTGATACTTGTAATGTTGATGTTAAGATCTTGTGATGGTGTTGAAGGCTCTTTGGTCACAGTTACAGATGTTTAGGTTGACATAAACATCTATACTCTATATTGCTTTGTATAAAAGCATCTGCAAACAGAGCTGTTCTCCCCACGCCGTCTCTTCCACTTGGCTTTGAACAGTAGTCGGGCATTGGTCGGATGTAGCCTGATCTCGACTTAACTGTTCCAGGATGATGGACTCTTCTTTTAAAGCATAATTTGATAACCATTAATAATTTGGACCCTAATGAATAGTGACACACACTGGGGTACCTGTACCCAGGTGTGTATGTATTGCCTGTAGCAGATTGTGTTTTTGTGTGGAGCTTAAGATTAACTGTGTGCTAATGGAATGACTTTGTTTGTAAACATGATTTATTTAGTGTGATAATGAACCAGCAATCAAACATTTGACTGTGTGTGTGTGTGTGTGTGTGTGTGTGGGCGGGGGGGTATTTGAAACAATGGGTGGCATCTTGAGCCTTGTTCAACTCTCTCAATACATTAAATTCACCATCAGTGTATTGGACAGCAACTAGTTCATGGCACAGTAAGGCAGCAGATCATGTTGTGTAGATCTTGTACCTGGCAACAAGTGACAAATGGCCCAAAACCAGTTCTGGAGGCTTTGAATATTCACAAAGGGAAACTCTATACAGCGAAACTGAGCCTCCCCGCGGTGCGAGTATCAGTCTGATATGATCAGATGAAATCCAAGGCGTTGGCTCTACATGTGGTCTGCATGATCATGTTTGAAATACATCACATACAATGACTTAAAGAAGGAGACGGGAATAATTTGTCGGCAGTACTCTGTGGTGTGTTTTCCTGAATAGGCCAGAACCAGACTTTGCTATTCTCCTTTTGTCCTGACTCATTTTCTCGGCGTGGAAAGTGCAGCGCTTGTCTTCAGCTGCTGCTGACAGAGGGATAAAACCGTCTGAGAACCAAACCAGATCATTATTCAGTTTCAGAATGAGCTGGCTCCCTTGGGACGCATCCAGCTCGCCAGCCAGACTCTAATCTGGACAAGAGGTGAGTTGCCCCCCGCCCCCCCCCCGCCTCCCACATATGGCAACACATTACAAAACCACATGTAGCGTCAGCCTGCAGGAAAATACACTCTGTTGCCAGCTCTGAGGGAATTTGTGTACTCCCCCCCCCCACGCCCCCCCCCCCCCCCCCCCCCCTCCCCCCCCTGTTGCCAGCTCTGAGGGAATTTGTGTACTCCCCCCCCCCCCCATCTATCTGCACTGATAACAAAGAGTTGCTTAACTTAAGTGTGTAGGTTTTCGTCTACACGCACACAGATGTTTCTTAACTTCAGCTCTCTTATGCTGTGACCGGGAGCACATGGCATGTTTATGTGATCTGTCAGGCATGTTGCAGATTAACATTCCATCCACAACCAAGGAGAGAAATCCACCATGTCAGCAGGTACACAAGTTGCCTGGGTTCCAGAGCGGCGCCGTGGCCCAGTTGTGGCGTCCGATTGTGTGTTATTGTGACGGTGGTCTTTGCAGAGGGAGGAGGTGACTGTGCAGAGCAAACCCTCTCCTCTCCCTCGTGTTTGCTCGCTCATAAATCCTGACAAAGGCCGAGCCCTCGTCTTCACACACACTGTCGACCCAAGTGCCTCTGCATTCCTGTCTACGTTGGCCCACTGCTCCGCTGTTCACACTCAAGGAGATTGCAGATGTCTCTCGCCTCTGCCCCCGCCCCCCCCAACTTGCTTAACTAAAAAACCCAGAGCTATAGCACATCCACACATTATTTATCCACTCTGTGCTCAATACGGTTGTAAGATATTTAACAGTACTCCATCAAGATGTCAAAATTCAACAGTTTATCCAATCCATCTTCATTTATAAAGCACTTTAAAGGTGCATTGTGTACGATTTTGGTCATGTTTGTCACTTCTTAAAATGTGACAAAACAATTGCATACTGACATTTTTATTAATTTAGAATCACCTAAATGTATATATTTTTTTCCCATTACCCTAAAATTAGCCCATTAATGTATATCTATATGATGAGCGGGTCCTCTCTATAGGGGCCGCCATGTTTGTACAGTAGCTCAGAGTGGACGTGCTAAACATCTTTTGAGCTGTACTGACAACTGAAGTCGACCATAGGTTCTCCTGCATGGTCAGAAAGCAAAGGCTGAGGTGAGCCAAAGAGTTTGCTCACACTTATGATCACAAACTTCCCTCATAATGTTCAAACACAAAGAAATACATCGTTCAGACTCTTTAACTCAGTGTCTCACCAGACTCCGGCCTGACAGCGATTGTGTCAGTCTGTGTAAAGACCTTGTCCACACAGAGCAACCTTCATTCAAACCAGTGACACCACATTGTCAAGATGCCAGCTGAGGACCATTGACTAAGTTTCACACTCATGTCCCTCATTGTTAACTCTTGATTCGATTAAGCTGGCTGCATAGTAGCGTGACATCCTCCAACACGTGTTGGCACATTGAGATAGAATAGTTTGCTCTACTCCATCATCATCAACACGTGTGTTATAGTGTTTATGATGGAATGCGGATGGCATGTAGTCACCCCAAGGACTTTCCAGGTATTTACACCTTGCTCCGCTGCTCCTCCACGACCCCTAGAATCAATGAATTCCGCAGAAATACACAGCTATTTTTAGCCTGAAGCGAATCTGACTGTATGACAGGTCGGAGCAATGGTTTGCACTTTCACCTGCACAGCTGGAGGCCACCAGTCTGCAGGTTCTCCCGCTGGGATCCGGTTCCTGCCCATAGTCTGCGGACCGACAACTCTGGATGGATGATGGCTTGGCCTCATATGATGAAATGGAGAACATCATAGTCTCTTTGTTTATTCAAGTATATTTACTTATAAGTTGATACATTTCTTGGTTGGCCTTGTGTTCTCCAGTTAGCTCAGCGGTTGTTATGTTGCTCTGACTGAATATTGAAACAGTAACATTTCCACCTCCTGTGCAGCTGAAGTGGATCCAGAACAGATCTGGATCTTGTTTGTTAGAATATGTGAACCTCCGACGGTGTGAAAGCCGTCGGGTGCTGGGAGCTGTTGTCATGGTAACACTCACAAGATGCTGCTTGTTGTTGGCAGGGAGACACCAGCGCTCTGAGGAGGGCAGTGTCGTTGTAGTTGTTTTCATCAAATGTTTGTGTGTCTGTTGTACACACGTGTTTGGATCAGTCTGATCCGTGGCGTTGATGTTGTCGTAGTGTCGTTGGTTTGTAAGGAAGAGCTCAACCATTCGCACCCTTGTATCGTAATCAATTAAAAACACTGCCGTTTGTCTCAGAATCAGCTTCAGATGATCAGTTTTTCAATAACGCGCGTCGATGTTGAAGGTTTCTGTTGTTGCCTCAGCACCTTTGTGTCTCCTCTGCAGGGGAAAGGTCAGCGCTGTGTTATCAGTGTGTTCTTCCTCTTCTTTGTTGGTTTTACGGGTGGAGCTCAGAGGAGATGAGAGCGGATGATACCAAAGATGGAAGCCACCCAGAGGTTTCTGCAGAGTACTTATCCAAACTCCTCCCACTTCCTGGTTCATCCAAAAAAAATTTGGGCAAGGAGGCGGAGCACCAGTAGAGCTGGGGGTGGGGCCCATGGTGCGGTCACAGCAGGCCGGACCAGGTGTCACTCGAGAGGCCACGCCCCTTCATTATGCATAATGACAAACCTGGACGCAGTAAAAATAAGCTCCGCCCCCTTACAGTTGTCACTCATCTAGCCTTTTGCTTGTGCTTAACTCAAAGAATAGAAAATAGTGATTTTGTGGGGGCCTGCCAAAAATGAATGATTGTGTGCGAATGTGTTGCTGAGTAGTTACACACATGCCAGGTCCGACACTAATTAGATGAGGTGTTCTGGAGGACAACAAGTCAAGTTAGACAGGAAACTGACGCCAAAAAGCAAAAGTAAGTAAAAGTTGAAATAAAAAGAGTACATTTCCAATTGGCTAACAGTTTCAGTCTTCTCATAAGGGAAATGTCACACACGGAGGAAATAACAGGTCTATCTTTGTTATCTAACCTCTGTGAATGTCACAGTCAGGAGGAGAACAGGAAGCTGAGACTTGGAGGGATTTCAAAACACAATAACTCATCTGAAAAGAAGGGGAAAAAGCGTAAAATCCAAAAGAAAAGTTATTCAAACTTTGCTCATGTGTTTGCACATTTGTCTCCTAACTGATCTGGAATGAAAACATAATAACGTTGGCCATTTTGTTCCAGATGTCAGATCCGTGTGTGATTTACAACGCTCTCCTTCACACAAACACAGGAAAGCTGAGCTGGAGAAGAGCTTATGCAAAGACACACTAACAGGAACTGTGATAAATTAAACATACCTTCACCACAGGCGCTTAACTTTACAAACAAATGCATCATGGCGGCAACGTGTCGGACATGAGGGAGGATTTATGACATCTGAGTAAAGATGGTCAGATCTGTCCTGAACCAACATCTGTCCAGCTGCGCTCTCGTCGCGTGGTTTCGATGAAGAGCTTGAATTTGCGTTTCACGCCTTTATGTCTCCGCGAGTCGTCGTCACGGACGTTCGGACGAGCTCGCAGGTAGTGGGGAGCGTGCTGAGGAAGTGGTCGCATCACTGATTGAACATTTCTCCAAGTGGAGCCAGAGAGAGGGGGTGGAGCTCGTTCCTCATCCCTCATTAAAAGCCCAAAGAAAATAAAGGGACACTTGAGATGCCTGCAATTGTTAGTGAGCTCGGGCTCCAGCTGTCTCGGTGTGCGTGTGTCTGTAAACAGCGTTACACTGTTCACCCACTCAGCAGTGGGGTTTTGATGTTTGTGTATGCTCCAGGCTTTTAAAGCTCCACTCTAAACTCTGGCAGATCCCACAGTGACCCCCGTGACCCCACTGTGCCTTCCTCAAGATGTTTATCTTCCCGTCTCTTCTCTCCCCCGGGGCTCCGCCCCCTCCGCCCCCTCCGCTTGTTGTCGTCTTTGACCCCTCATCATCAGACAAAGTCAGGATTCATTAATTTCAGCGAGTCTCCACAAAGGCTCCTCCGAGTGTTGTTCCAACCGGTGGATCCTTCCTGGCCCCGCCCCTCCCAGGATGAACTGCGCTTTAGTGTTCTTTGAAGCATTGCTCAGCCATAGACTGTGTATAAAGGTGGACGTAGCGTCCATGGCGACACCCAGAGGTTTCTGCAGAGTGCGCGTGAGGCTCGTAGTGGGCGGTTCACTCGTTAACTCCTCCCACTTCCTAGTTCATCCAAATGCGGCCAAAGAGGCGGAGCACAGGTAGACCTGGGGGTGGGCCCATGGTGCTGTTACAGCATCCAGGGTTGGCCCAGGTGTCACTCAAGAGGCCACGCCTCCTCTGTTGCTTGGCAACAACAATAAGTGCTGAGTCAGCTGATGGCGCCGACCATAGAAAGCCATTCTCATCGTCCACCTCTCCAACATAGACCAACTCTTTGTTGTCCAAGTTCTCTGAAGGATGCAGCCACTTAATCATGACTCAGCTTTTTACATAAAGTTTAGTTTGATTTGACCTCTGACCTTTCTGCTGTTTTGACAGACGTGTCTTCAGAGAGACAGGAAACCAGTCAAGAGTAGTTTTGTTATTTTTTTGTTTGCTCAACAATGAACCAATGTCTCATCAGTTCACTGCACAGATTGACACAGACGTCAGCCCCCCCCCCCCCCCCCCCCCCCCCCCCCCCACACACACACACACACAGACTACTTTCCTCATGCACGGTGGTGTTTTGCGGTGACAGGCGGTGTTTGTCCTCAGTCCTCAGAAAATGTTTAGCTGTCTGTCAGATATGTGAATGACATCCCATAATCTCACTCAGTCACAGTATGTCTTACCGTCTATCAACACATTTGACTTTAGCTGCTCATTGACTGTGGGTGTGGTGAGAACTTGTGATAATAACGACGAGTCAGCATGTTTTTGTTTTCCTGCCTCTGGCCACTCTCCAGAGCAGCAGGTGGCGGTAAGGAGCCCGTAAACTCATTTATGATCATCGGTTGTACAGATACAGACGTCTGTGACATCACCCATAGGTTTCTGCAGAGTGCTTATGTGGCTCGTAGTGGGCGGTTCACTCCTCACTCCTCCCACTTCCTGGTTCATCCAATGATGGGCAAAGAGGCGGAGCCGGGGTTGGCCCATGGCTTTCTGCCTCTGAAGTTGACGATTTTAACATAGGAGCCCATGGCGATGGACTGACTTTTGCCTCAAGTGGCCATGCTGTGAAGTGCAAGTGTTTCCACTTCTCTATTGGCCTCATCTGTACTATTTCTAATTTGACAGTATTAGTAGTAATACTTTGTCTCCTACCGATTTGCTGTATTTGAATGTAACATAACTTAAGTGGCTTCATCCAGCTGTCTCACATCATCCTGGATTTAAAAAGACAACAAAAACTTTTAATAACTTTTCCTTTTCACTCTCTCTGCATGAGAGTGAGTTCACTCGGTTCCAGCTGCCAGAGGAAGAATGTGGGTGTTTAGTGGTTTTCAGAGTGAAGCAGTGAAATCATCCCATACTCCGGCTCCCGTTTCACTCAAACTCCCTCACCTCCACAGGGCTGTGAACCAATAACCAACCTCTCGCATGATTTCTGATCTGACTCACGTTGACTTCTGGGTCTGATCACAGTTATAGTTGGGAAATACCATGATTATTGACAGAGGAGGTTAAAAAGCCTAATTGCTCTCTAACGAGCAGAAGTCCAGCCACAGCCTCCTGCTGCCTGGAGAGGGAAATAACGCTGAGTCGTGGCCACATGTCAACAACACTGATGCACATGAAAAGTTCGGATCCAAGAAAATCTGCTAATCTGCAGCTGCTAAATTGCTAAATCCACCTGGATTTGAAAGGAATGACGGAAGGGAAATTTGTTTACATTCCATGATACATCGACTGCTAATTAGAAGATTAGACACAGACCTGGTACATCTCGTCCCCTGACACACCCTAACCATGCATTTGAGACTGTTAGCTTTATGCTACAGAGACGCTACATCATTGTTTGTGTTGAATCTATTTTTGTTTTCATGTCTTTGTATTTGTACATATACTTTTAAATAAATGATAAGAAACTCAATACATAATGAAATATAGTTACAAGAAAATATATGGTGGATGTAAATGAAGTCCTTTGGGAAAAATAAGAATAAAAAGAACCAATACACTAAAGTAGCGCGACGGGTACCAGTGGGTGTGAGTCGGTGTTCAAATCCATAGCCTCTCGGAGTCTGCGCTTTGGACCGTTTGTGTCGATGTCAAAGCTAAAAATCCCTGATTGACACTTTCACTTCCTCCGGCTCCCTCCAACACTTCCTGTTGTGTCAGGGTGATATCTCCCTCGCACAGACGCATGATGCGCTCGCATGTCGGACATGAAACATGTGGCGTCGGCTCTGCCCGGGCCAGATAAACAAATCTCTCCGCAGCCGCCGAGTCGTGTATCACCGGCAGTGTGACGGATTTGCACAACGCAAGTAAACGTACACAGCCCCCCCCCCCCCCCCCCCCCCACCTCCCCCCCCCCCCCCCACGCCACCCCCCCCCTCCACTCCTCCCCGGGTCGCGCAGCTCTCCATCCTCACAGTGACGTCACCTCCAGCTGCATCGGAGGCCACATTTGACGTCCAATCATCCGGAGAGGTTGAACCCGCTCCCCTCCTCCCTCCTCCCTCCTCCCCCCTCCCCCCTGCGTTCACATGCTCTCTCCTTTATGTCCCGCTCACATTCATGCACATTCTCCTCTCATGTGGAAAACAGAAGATGTGAATGTAGGTCAGCGCCACAGACTTCGGCCCCGCTCGCCGCCTCTCTTCCACGGATTGGAAAGGTTGTTGGTGCCCCCCCCCCTCCCCCAGACGTGTGCCAGGCATTCCACAGGGGACCGTCCTGGGCCTGAGGGACGGTACCTGCGCGCCCCCCGTCCTGGGCCTGTTTGAACCCGGTGTCTCCTGGTTTGAGACCGGGGAGGGAGATTGAGACAGGCGAGCGAATCTGATGGGAAATGCGGCGCGGCCACATACCATCGCATGAGCTCGGAAAGTGACGTCATGGACGTCTGGCTGAATGTGGTTACAACTTGTCCTCGTCCCTCCAGACGTTGGAATGCAGTGAAACACTAAACGTTACTGTGCAGCCCTCCACTACCTTTCAGAGCACAGTTTGACTGTCGTGGAAGGAGTTCTGCTGCAGCGCCACACTTTGTTTTCTGTTTGATTGGATTTGACATACACGTTTCAGTTTGATCTTGTTTTTGATCACATCGACATTTTTATTGTGTTTTTATGAGATATACATTTTTGTTTTGTATTTTGAAACAGACATTTTAATTTGAGTGTTTATTACATTTACATTTTTATTGTGTTTTTTGAGATATACACTTTTCTTTTATATTTTGAAACAGACCTTTTTAATTTGAGTGTTTCTTTTATAGACATTTTCACTTATTCTTATTTTCAAACATACATTTTTATTTCTCATTACCCAGACATTTTTTAATTATTTTACACATTTCTTATTCGATTACATTTGTTAGTCGTATCTTTTACTCTAATGACACTCACACTGAGCTGACCGGTTCTTCTTGTCTGCAGCATCTCATTGTCATGTGACCCAGTTGGCCAGTCTTCGTAAGTTATGACCCTTTCGTGGCTCCGCCTCCTTTTGAAATACACTCCTGTCTCCTCTCTTATCCCAGGAGCCTTTGCCAAAGTGAAGGAGAGCCAGCGGATGACGGACGAGGGGAAGATGGACCAGGGCGAGGCGGACGGCATCAGGAAGCGCTGCCGGACGGTGGGGTTCGCCCTGCAGGCGGAGATGAGCCACTTCCATCAGCAGCGGGAGGTGGACTTCAAAGACATGATGCAGGCCTACCTCAGGGAGCAGATCGCCTTCTACCAACGCGTGGTTCAGCAACTGGAGCGCACTCTGCGCATGTACGACTGTCTGTGATCAAAGATCAAACGGAAACGGCTCATATCAAAGGCATTTCGAAGTTACTGGATACAAGCCAGCCAGTGTTGACGGATTCCGAGTCCTATTTTTTAAAGACCCACTGAACCTTTTTATTTTACACAACGCATCGGCAGCGTCGCCGCGTCTTTGTTCATTTGACATAATTTAAAAGAAGAATCGGAGCTCGATCGAAGCCATGAAACAGGTTTCACTTTCGTACCCTTCTCGCTCACATCGGGCACTTTGAGTCCGGTCGCTTCCATTCCAACACTCTCCACATTTTAACATTCCACATGTTTCTTTCTCAATTCAGATTTTATTTGTTTTTGTCAAAGAGAGAAAAAAAAAGTAGTCCAAACAACTGTAGAGAAACGTCCCCTCCATGTTTAAGGGCTCGATCTGCTGAGGTCACGTTAATCTCTTCATACATGTGTAACATCAACATGGTAATGATTCCATGTTGTGATTCTTACTTTCCTGCATAAAGTCAGTGCCTTTAATGTGGTGATGCTCTGATGGATTCGGGGCATGTACGGGGCAAATGATCATTTTGGCATTAGATCATTCATTTAACATAAACTCTGTGTTTTCATGTATTCTGGGTAAACATTAAGATTTGGTTAATGTTGAGGGAAAAAAAAAGAGTTTAATTTTCGCAACATGAATATCATGAAATATGTTTGATTGACATCCAACATATTGTCTCAAGAGCTGGGCTGCGCCAACGGTGCCGTCACAGCATCCACAGAATATATGCCAGGTCGGCCCAAGTGTCACTCCAGAGGCCACGCCCCAAATTATGCACAATCTCAATCCTCATCCGTCAGCGCTGTAGGTTGCTGCTTGGTTAACGACCACGTGAAAGGTAATCGGATAAAAGTTCGTGGAGTCGACCTCCTTTCAGACTTGTTCCCGTAACATTACTCACCAAGTATTTCATGGGATCCTGTGGTTTCTATTTTTAGCGCCCCTTTGACCTTTGACATGTCTGTGGAGTCTTAACTTACCTTCTACAGATTACACTGTTTATTTAACCAATTGGTGGTTTGGGCAAGAATGGTTTCAGTTTGCATGTCAGAATTCAAAACTGAAAACGGACTCACAAAGAAGTGCTGAGTCGGCGTGCAGGTTTACTCTGCAAACATGACTCAGATGTGAATGTTATTGCTCCACATCTGCAGCTCTTCAACGCGTCACCGTCTAAATGTGCTGTTTACTTGTTTCTGAAGAAAGCTCAAGTTTTTTTTGCATACGTCAGCGTTCTTCACTCTTCACAGACCAAAGAAGGCAGAGCTTCCTCTTCATGCTGAAGTGAAATGAAGTCGTTTCCTTTTTGTTGTCATTGTCAGAGAATCTGGAAACCGAGAAAAACATTCCCCATCTGCTTTCCACCATGACACCTCATCGTGTGATCGAGTCCCTGCCAGGCATTTCACACAGGTGACTGTTTCCTAACATGGACGTGTGACCTCCGCTGGTTTCACTTGAGTTAAGGGAAGGGCACCGAACACAAAACTTAATAAAAGTCATGTGATCTATTGTATTCTATTTCTGTGTCATCACTCTGGGTTTTTGGAAATAGTTCAAAATCGGTCACATGATCACACACAGCAGAGAAAAGGTTTTATTTTCATGCTTAAAAGAAAGAAGGGATTTGAACCAATGATATGCTGGCTAACGGATATTAACTCTATTATCTCAATTATATCAGAGTTTGCCTCTCAGGGCTTAACAACATATCCGGGCCTCAACCTCATGAAATCTGATATGAAATGTAGAATTGCCAGAGGGTCATATGTTCGAGACCCTCATAACAGTGTTTCTAACATTCAAGAAAGAGATGGAATGAGCATGAAATTGTAATAATTGAGACAAAAATCAAAGTATCTGTGAGTGTAAACACAATCCCTGATCAGCTTCCACCCTGATGAGGTCACATCCCTGGGCCTGGATCGGCAGCAAGATGAATCATTGTTTTGGTGGAGGGATGTGAACATGAAGTCATGACATCTACAAACTATTTGTCCTGCTGGACTGAATCAAAACAAAGATGTCCAGGAGCTGTGGAACACGTCTTTACTGATGTAAACACGTCATCCCATCATGAATGAAACGCAACGGAAATGTGCTGGAAGACTTTTCCACTTTGAGTCATTCTGTTCAATCCATGATGTGGGTTGCTGGTTCCATCCCCGAACTGGATTATTCCCTTTTCCTCGATAAACGTTCAGCCCAGAACACTTTATTTGAAATGACCTTATACGAGCGGGGCTGATTCCTGGAGACAGCTGATGAAGCCTTTTCACATCAAAGCCAGGCTCCGCCCCTGTGACGACTACCAGCTGCTCCAGGAGCAAACATTTTAACTGGACGTCTCACATCAACAGCTCTGCCGTTAAAATGAATGAGATGCTGCTTGGTTTGCGACAGCAGGTGTAACAGTTCCACTGTTACTCCCAAACCCTCCGAGGCCACGCCTCGGGATCACAGCTGCCAGGACCAGGTGCTGCTCGTGACTCGCAATCTCCTCAAACCCAGATGTTTGTGTTTGAGCCCGGTGCCTCGCTCTGAGCCCGGTGCCGTCGGGGTTTGGAATGTGACCGGAGCCGAGGGATGATGATGTCACCTGCAGGAAGTGTGTGTGCCAGGAGGAGAACTGAGAAGATGGTGAGAGCAAATGTATTTTTAGGTCAAGTGGAGCTTTGTTGTTGTCGAGCAACAAAACAACAAAGAAAAAGTTCTAAAACCTTGAGAAGTTGGTGGAAAAATGTGTAACAATGGATTTTTGTGTGTGCATTTTGTTTAGTCAGCATTTATTCTCTGGTCACATGATCCAGTGACTGAACAGGGCTCTGATCAAGACTTTAGCGTATTTCCCAAAATTCCACAAAGACATGCTAATTACAGTTTTTCCTCAGTAAAGAAAGAAGCCAATGGCTGCCCTTGAAGTCGCGAGGACTCGCTAACTGACATCATCACCTAATTTGCATGTTTTTGTAATGGACGCTGTAGGAGAGGGGGATAACATCAGTAAAAACATCCAAACCTTTATTTTTTTACTTTGTCACCCAAAGCGGGATTAGCCAGCGACAGCTTTGTAAGTGCTTTGGGATGGGGGCGGGGCCTACAGCAGCACCTGCTGCTCGTTGGGAAGTGTGAAAACAATTTGCTTTCACATCTGAGTCGCTGGATTTGTCACTTTTTTTGGAAAAATACTTTGCCAAATATGTAGCGGCAAAGTAGCTAAACTGGCAACATTGGCAAATTCATTGTCTGCTGGTTAGTATGTTAGCGTAGCCTAGAATGTTGGTATCAAAACTCCATGGGGAGCTTCTCCTGATTCAAGGTAAAGAGGAGGTTTGGAGGCAGGTAACCATGGAGGACACAGAGCTCTATGGTGTCCCTGGTGGTGGTTTTATGGTACTGTCATGACATGAGGAAAATGTGTTAATCCCTTTTTTAACAGTTAACTTGTGTTTGAAAAAACTCGACGTATCATGTGAAAGTTGTGTAAGCGATTAAGGGAGCGACTGAGTTTTTCTTTTTCAGGATTGAGGGAAGAGTTTTAAAAATGAAAGAGGTTATAAAACAGGAAGTAACTCCTCCTCCTCTTCAGTTATAATGTAAAAAAAAAAAAAGAACCAATGCCTCTGGTCTCCTCGGGTTTCATGTTACACTAAGTCAGGATTACTTTGCGCTTTCTTAACTTTCCGTCATTCCCTGAACTTCGACAGTAAAACCTCTGGATCTTCTGAAGGGGAAAAGCAAACACGTCTCCCCGCTCTGCAGAGCCGCTGCAGGGGCAGATGGTTAAAGCGTTAGGGTCCAAAGTTCCAGCAGATGTTTATTAAAAAGAAACAAGATGCAGAGTGAGGACAGGGAGCAGTTTCATGTCTCTGGCGTGGATCCCTCAGAGGACAGGACGTACCCGCAGTCTTCATCCGATCCCTTAATGAACATTCAGTCTGCAGCTCCTCCTCTTCCAGACATGAATCACTCGGAAGTCTTAAATCTCTATTTTCTGCTCATTTGTCCAACGGACTCACGTGGAGTTTTCTGAATGAGAGCTCAGGACCGTCACCTCACTCCTGACCTGTGACTGCTGGGGTGTGGACTTGACCTCCAGGGTGCAGAGGATCGCGGGGTCCTCCTCCCGGAACATCTGCAGCAAACAAAGGCAGCAGATGGTGGGATCACTGCACACGGAGGGTCCACTAATCCCTCCTGCTGCTGCTGCTGCTGCAGGGGCCCGACTCACTGTGGGGGCCACAAGCCAAC
>JAFBJT010106401.1:7053-9553 GCA_016785325.1 Chascanopsetta lugubris
CCCCCCCCCCCCCCCCCCCCCCCCCACCACCACCACCACCACCACCACCACTACCCTTTACTTCTTCCTCCTCCTGCCTCCGAGCTAGAGAGTAATGGAACTCCCTACACAGAAACAAGATACGGTGTATAAATGGGATGCAGAGGGAGAGAAGCTATTTCTCGCCCGCTGAAACTTATGGGCCGGGTATCGCAAAAAGTACAGCGGTGGCGAGCGCGGGCCCTCGTTCACCGGTGAGAGTAATCACCCCAAACAAGGGGCTGGAAGGGGGGGGGCGGGGGGGGCGGAGGGGTTGGAGGAGGGGGAAGGGCTAGTGTGACTGGAGGGAAGGTGAGGTTCAGTGGCAGGGAGCTGGAGAGTAATAGAGGAGGGGGGAAGGACCGTGGGGAGAAACAGTGGCACTGACCCTTTACTATCTGATGTTCTGAGTCACTCTTGATTTATAACACGGAGCTGGAATGTAAACAAAGCGATGCATTACCAGCAATTAAAGCAAAGCATGTTTCCTCTGATCTACTTCCATTCATATGTTAAGAGTTATTCCGATGTTTTTTTTTTGTTTTCTCCTCCTACAGAGGAAATTCTACAGTTTCCCTGAAGAGAAGAAAATCAGACTTCTTTTTACTTTATTTTGCTTTGCATGATGTTTTTGTTTTGTTTTCCTAACGCAGCAACATGGCCGTGTCTCTGTGTAGTTCACTGTAAACAGAGAGTTTCTACCAGAACACAGAGCAGAGCAAGGGAATGATTGCATAGTTTTGCAGTTGATATGTAAATCTGTTCAGATTTATAAAATACTTCATATGCTGTTATTCATGAATAATATGAATAATTTGATGATAAAACTAAAAAGTACATGGTTAAAGGTGCAGTGCATAGAGTTTAGTGGATAAATTAGATGTAATTATTGTTATGGTTTTAATCATTATTATTATTATTATTATTATTATTATTATTGTTATTGCTGGTGACGTAACATGGTGACCTTCATAGAGACGATCTGCTCTCAATGAGAATATAAGAGGTAATTTCGAGGTCATGAAAATTGAATCATATGCATTTTTGTGACTGAACACACAATTATATCAATTAAAATATGCATTTTCTCTTAATTTCGTATAAAAATCTTACCACCTGACCTTTAATTGTCTTGTCCAATAAAAAAGGGACAAAAATATTTGAGTAATTAAGTATTTTCGCATTCACGTATATCATTTGAGATTTTTAGCCACTTATACCATGTTAAAGTTAAAGCCAGCACCTTCCTTTGTCTTTAAATCACGTTGAATGTAATTCACCGCATCGACATCTTCGGACTCTCCGATTCTGCCTCACCCGCATTTTCGCGCATTGATTTCCTCATTGTCCCCGAATGACTTTCAACATTTCTCTGACTAATCAATGTCAGCTTACATATACGCTTTGTTCGCCGGCCCGTCTGTGAGGTCTGCCTCTATAGTCCTCACACACAAACGACAGTCTCGCCTGTTTTCCATTAAATTCTCTGACTCTCGCTCGCCCCTTTATACACTACCACCATTCCGCACCCGACGCCCACGTCTAAACACCCGGTGAGACTGAATCAACAATCTAAACATTTTGATAATGATTTTTTTTTTTTTTTGGATCTCTCAGCATTCACATTTGACATGCATGTACACAGGTCCGTGTTCCCTGCTCTGACAGTTTGTACACAGAGCACCAGGCAAAGCGAGGTGAACTGACAGTCTGTTGAGATAAGCAGTAACGAGGAGAGGGTCCTCGCCGAGCCGGGTGGTCGTAACACATGCGATGGGTTTTGACAGTGCTGGGATGTGGTTAATCTTCCCCATGCCTCTATCACCACTCTATCTCGGTGGCTCTACTGTGATGTGCATGCCGCCTGGCAATACTGGTGTCTGACCCAGATAGAATACAGCTACTCCACCCCGATGGCCTCTCACCACTTCCCCTCCCCGGATTCCATTTAGACTTGACGAAAACTGGGCTGTGCACCATCGCTCAAAAAAAAGAATATATAAAAAAAAAAAAAACGGCATCAGAGCCACTGGCCGTGCTTTACCATTTCCTCCCCTCGGCTGTTATCGTCAGACTCGCTGCATAACTGCAGCCTATTTCTGTGAAATGCTTCCACACACACACTCACGGCCCAACCTAAGGGAGCTTGGACTTACAGTAATGCCTCCAGACTGCTGGGCACAACATATGTTTGAGGAGCCTGGGAACCCGCTGCACATGTTCATATATTCAAATGCTTATTTTCAGAAGGGAGGAAAGGTGCGACTTTATCTCCTCGGCAGGGGGGGGGGGGGGGGGCTTTGACAGCTCTCTGGGGGGGGGGGGGGGGGGGGGGGGCTTTGACAGCTCTCTGCCAGGGACTGAACAACGGGAGCAAAGGGAAGGAGATTTCACCGCGCTTGCATGTACTACATGAACTTTAAGCTCCGCCTGCATCGGCATGCGTGGTAAACTGAAAATAAAATAAGGAATGCATCTTTCC
>JAFBJT010106401.1:14553-20246 GCA_016785325.1 Chascanopsetta lugubris
ACGTGTACTACTGATCATCACTCGATGGAATACTTCATAACATGATCATGTGGAGAGGAAAAGCTGACTAATCGTTTGGTAAAGTGACAACAGTGTTCAGCTTTATTGTATTTTTTTTTTTGTGTCTAATTCTGCGCGTTAAATATATGGACGGTTTCTCCTTCACGAGCGCTCATTTCCCATATGATGAAAACTGTCATATTAATAAATGACAGACATATGTTAAGATTAATTATCCAGGGATCTGGACGTTTATTTTGTTAAAGTTCTGGTGTGAACGATTTAATAGAATTTCTTTTTAAATTGTTTTTATTATGTATTATTAAAATGCTATTTTTTACGAGCACATCATAAAAAAAAGCCCAATTTCATTCAGTGATGAATATATGAATGAAAGGAACCATCCATCATGTACCTTGAGTTTTCTAGGAATGACTTAGTGAATGTGGACATTCCTACAAATAGTTCTACACAAAGGACAGGCATTGGATGAACTCTTCCTTATTCTTGCTTTTTAACCTTTTGTCATTCAAGGACTTTCCCTCACATCATCCCCGACGGGTTAAACTGCTTCAAGTTCTTATTTTCTTTTTTTTTTCAATCATAATCCTCAACGAGCTGCCATCCAATCTCAGGATTCTCTACATTCCCTCGCTGCCGCTGCCGCTGTCTTGGCCAAGTTAATAAAACATGGTGTTATTTATTTATTAATCCCCCTTTTTGATGTGTCCCAGTGTGCGCTGAGAGTGGTGGTGGGTGGGGGTGGGCGGGTTGGTGGGGTGGGGTTGGGCGGGTGGGTGGGATGGGGGAGAGAGGATCATAGAGGGCATTGCATCTTCACTCTCTCCTCCATCCACCCCATCACCATCAGACCCATTTGGAGATGCTCCTCTCTGTTCGCACGGGGGGAGAGGGGGTGGGGTGGGGTGGGGGGGGTGGGGGGTTGGGTGTCGAGGGGCGGGGCAAGGAGAGAGAGGGGAGGGGTCAGGGTGGGTGCTCTTCCCCAGAAAGACTTTTCACTTTCTCTTTGACTATAAATCATTCATGGTGAGAGATGCTCCCTCGTGTACACAAAACACCACAACCCTCCAAGTGATGGGCTACACTTTGCTACCTGCATGTTTTCGCTTGTGTGGCCGTCGACGCGAGTTCCTGCGGACAAGGCTTGAAGTAGGGGGGGGGGGCGCGTATGGGCGTCGGCGGCGCCGGCGAGGGAACTTCTCCGTCGATCGGGACGTTTTTTTTCTTTTCAAACTCCAAAAAAGATGCTTTGACGGACGGATGACAGTCGGCTCACCTCTCGAAACAAAGTCGTCGATGGCGTGTTGCCGCGACTGATTCGCTGACTCGCCGTCATGTGGTCGAGTAAACATCCATTCATCCATCTCCCTTAACCTCAACTGACAGTCGCTGTCTCACACGGCTCCTCCTCGGCGTCGGCGGCGCGAACGGATGGTGGTGTCGAGGGGCGGGGCAAGGAGAGAGAGGGGAGGGGTCAGGGTGGGTGCTCTTCCCCAGAAAGACTTTTCACTTTCTCTTTGAATATAAATCATTCATGGTGAGAGATGCTCCCTCGTGTACACAAAACACCACAACCCTCCAAGTGATGGGCTACACTTTGCTACCTGCATGTTTTCGCTTGTGTGGCCGTCGACGCGAGTTCCTGCGGACAAGGCTTGAAGTAGGGGGGGGGCGCGTATGGGCGTCGGCGGCGACGGCGAGGGAACTTCTCCGTCGATCGGGACGTTTTTTTTCTTTTCAAACTCCAAAAAAGATGCTTTGACGGACGGATGACAGTCGGCTCACCTCTCGAAACAAAGTCGTCGATGGCGTGTTGCCGCGACTGATTCGCTGACTCGCCGTCATGTGGTCGAGTAAACATCCATTCATCCATCTCCCTTAACCTCAACTGACAGTCGCTGTCTCACACGGCTCCTCCTCGGCGTCGGCGGCGCGAACGGATGGTGTAGGTGCTCCCGCATGCATGTGTGCATTTACATTACGCGCCTGCTTATACCTTCTTGTGCATGTATGCCGATGTCGCAGGAAGGTTATATATGTGTGTATGCGTGTATGTGTTTTTTTCCACCGCCTGCAGGTCGACTACACACACACACACACACACACACACACACACACAGACCAGACATCTCCCGCGACAATGGATTCAGTGTGAATGAAAAATTCATCCGTCCCCTTCACTTATTCATCAAGAAGAAAGATTTTCCTGCAGGGATGCCCTCCAGAGATGTGGTGCTCACATGCCAGGCGCTCCGCTGCCACTTTACCCACAAGGTTTTCAATAAAACAAGCAAACAACACAATTCCAACACCCATAAATAAGAGATTGTTCCTGAATAAAGTGCTGTACATAGAGCCCCTCACTGAGGCCACTCATCACACTTTAATGGGGCCCTGTCCCGGCCAAACTTATTTCTCCCTCCTCTCCCCTCCTCTCCCTCCCCTCTTTCCATCTTGTTCCATCTTTAAGCGGAGTGAGTCACTGCAGGTAACGTTGACATCATCATCATCATCATCATCATCATCATCATCATCACCATCATCACCTGGCTCAACGCTGGTTAAGATACAGAACTATCTGCTTCAAGATTTATGAGGCTATCAACATGCGCTGTCCTCCCCCTCCGACACCTTCCTCTCTCATCTCTCACAGCAAAAACACACACACACACACACACACACACACACACACACACACACACGCGCGCGCGTGCGCGCACACAATCTCTTCGTTCTGGAGACAGGTTGTTCACAGCAGTTTGAACATTCAGTGGTGGCTCGCCAGATGCTTGGGCGTCTGTCAACGCCGTGCTATTGTTAGCTGGTTTTTGATGAGATTTACATGGCAGGAGAGCCATCAAATAAGATATACTACTGAGAATATGAGGGGGGATCACTCCTAATCCGCACACCTGCGTCTTGGCAGCGCTAAGTCGCTTTTCCCATGCCGACCCAAAACACGCGCGAAGCTACATGCCATCGCCCACCACCACACCTACGCATCGGAGACGGCTAGAACTTTGAGTCGCACGCGCAGCAGCGTGCGTCTGATTGTGACACGGGATTTTTCCCCCGTAGCTGCACCGTCGCCGTGTTTCTGACATCAGTCAAATGTGCATCTGTGACGTCTTATCATCCACTGCATTCTGTCCGTTGCATTGCCTTTATTTATCTTATGGGAATTCAGAATGCTCATAGAGCTTGCGGCGAAGCTTTAAAGGCGCAGTATGCAAGATCACGGTCACATTTCGTCACTATGTCTGCATGAATAAAATGACAACACAATTATATACAGACAATTTGACCAATGTATAATCATCTCGATGCATGACTTGCTTTTTACTTAAATGTCTAGCTACATCAGGAGGGGGTCGTCCCTGTGGGGGCAGCCATGTTTTTACAATAGCCCCCGAGTGGACCTACCAAGCACCTTTGGAGCTTTAAAGAAAACAGGGCTACCATAGGTTAGGTTGAGGTGGTGGATATAAAATGCAACCAATTCTTACACACTGCACCTTTAACACAAATGTGAGGGCACTGAATAATATTCCAGTTCTGGGTTTGGCATCTAAAGCCCTTTGCTTTCAACAGGACTGAAAGGACCCTGCATATTTTTCCACTTTCTGACTGATGTGCACACACACTCACACACACACACACACACACACACACACACACACACACACACACACACACACACACAATGAGAGCAAATATCCAACCAGTGCTGATTCGAAAAAGAACTGGGTCACTGGTGTCCCGGCTCGTGGCGGTCTCTGCTCTGGCCTCATAAGCCCCCTCAGTTACCCACAATCCCTTGGCATCCATGACAGAGCCCGGGCCTGCGGCTGCACACCTGTGTCCACACTCCTTCACTGGGATCAATTAGCATTAAAGTTTCAGTGCTGCTCTCCCGCAGTGTGGACACAGTGTACACTGGAGGGGTACAGCCCCGAGAACAGCCACAGAAAGAGACTGACAGGGACGTGAAGAGAGAGATAGATTTGTAGACACACACACACACACACACACACACACACACACACGGCAGCACTCACACAGACAGGCACACACTCGTTTGTCCAACCTTAACCCCGTACTGGCCGAACTCTTGGATCCAATGTCAGAATCTTGGGTGAGAACCAACACGAAAATCTACAAACGTCATCTGAACGTCTTTTGTGCAAAATACCGAGATGTAAACAAAAACGATGACATCAGCTAATCAAAATCCCCGAGGGCACTTTCAGTCCTTTACATATTTGGCTGTGGTTGGACTATTTAGTCCACCATTATTCCACGTCATTGATTGGTCCGAGGCACATCACATATAAATGAGCTGACTGAACTTTGACTATGTCACATAACCCTCACTTTTAATGCTCCATGTCTATGGTAGGGTTAGGGTTAGGGTTAGGGTTAGGGTTAGGGTCAGGCATAATAGAATGTAAAGGTGCTGTGTATAGGACTTAGTGACATCTACTGGTGAAGCTCACCTCACCTCACCCCCCACCCTGGCAAGAAGAAGTAGGATTTGCGTTTATTTATCATTAAAACTCAAACTGTTTATTATGTGAGATACTGTGATGCCATGCTGACCTCTGTGCTCCTCGTGAGAAATATAAATAAAATCCTATGAACATGACATATTGATTTTACAATCACATTAACATTAGAAGAATAGAAAGAAGTTGGAATAAATGGCTTCTTACATGAGGGAGACTTACAGTTCGCAAGCAAACCATTTACATCATTGATTTACAGTCTTGATAAATATTCATTCTAATGTCATGAAAACAATGACTGGTGAATATCCACTCAGAAAACAGCAGCATACTTATCTTCAATTCCTGCCAAATTATTCCACTGAAATCTTACATCCCACTCCTTTCATGTCATGCGAGTTTTGATTAGAAAGTAGAAGAGAGATTAAAAGCTTTTAAAATCTACGTCTCATATGAATCCACTCAAACAAAAACTGTGGAACTTTTGTTTTTAGTTCCGACATCTTTTAGGCAGATTCCCACAAACACCTCGAAAGAGGTCGTGTGGAAGAAGAACTGGTCCGTATATATATATCTTTCAAAATTCTTTTTCATCCACCCACAGGTTGTTGTTGTTGTTCCCCATAACCTTTACTCTTCTGTGTGTAGTATGGACAGATTTATACGTATTCCGTAGGAGCATCCGTCCTCCCTCGCCTCTACATTCCCAGTTAGCTGCCGTCTCACATCATCGCCAGTCACCAGCAAAACAGATAGTCAACAAGTAGGCGGCAGCGTTTGTTTTGAAGAGACTGTGCAATCCTGGGGTTTTCACGCTGGGGGGGCTTTCCGCCACCGTGTGTCAGTTTATAGGAAGCCTGGCTGTGTGACTGTGTGTGTGTGTGTGTGCGTGTGTGTGCCACAATGGAAAAAGAGCACTGAGGGCAGCTGTACCTGCGCTGCCTTGTGGTTGTCTCTTGACAGTGCCCTTCACATCACAGCATGGGCCTGGACATCGGATCTGACAGAAATGACCTCGATGCCACATCAGCCTCACAAGACTCACAAACACATGCCTGCACACAAACAGGTGCGCGGCCACACACACACACACACCCACACACACACACACACACACACACACACACACGCACACACGCACGCACGAGCGCCCACACCCCCCGCCTG
>JAFBJT010106401.1:49099-75570 GCA_016785325.1 Chascanopsetta lugubris
GTCGGCCACCCCCCCCCCCCACCCCACCCCCCCTACCGCACCCCCCCCCCCAACATCCCCTCCTGTCCACAGGCGATGCAAGCAGCAACGCCTGCACGCAAGCCACCGAAATGGGTCATTTTTTAAATTAAATACAATATTAATTACTGCGAGCATCATTACCGATATGTGAGATTTGACTAATTAGTGTAATAGTTTTGGTGTCACGCTCATTAAATATGAAAATTACAGCAGTAGAAAGGATCGGTTCCGTGATCAATCTTGTATGGACAGAGAGGAAATGATTTAGAGAATAGCTTTTATTGTACAATTAACTCCATTACAACCTGCCAGACAAGAATAAAGAGAGCAGGGAATTTGGTTGGCGTTGCGGGGGTTCACACGAGTGCCGCCTTTCGCTGCTGGCGCACTCCCTCACTTTCAAATGCAATCTTTTGCCCGTAACCAGACGAGACACTTGCCAAAGCATACTGCACCCTCCAGAGGAGCCTCAGCCTCATCACCCACTCAGTGCGGACAGCTGCTAAACGGAGAGACTTGTTGATCTCTCCCATTTGACACCCGCAGGGTTCATTGTACTTTTAGTTTGGCGGCTTTGCACTCCAACGGAAAAATGCGGTCAGTTGGCAGGTGGGAGGTTGTTTGCGTGAGCCGTGTTTCATTTTGAGCTCGGTCTCTCGTACGGTGGCATTGTGGGGGAAAAAAGGGAGAGAGGAGGAATTGCAGAACATGAAAGTGTGCAAACACGTGATATTGCACCCAAAAGCTAGAAATAGAGTATGGATGGTCTCCAAGGCGGCTGGTGGGCACAGAGCTCCGCTGTTGTTTGTGTGCATCTGTGGGGTCTCTCTCCACTGCTCTGGTAAACACATTGCACAGGACCACAGCCAGTGCAGAGGAGCTGAACAGAGCCCCCCGACGTCCTCACCATGTGTATCGCTAAACACAGCGGCAGCCGACATTGGCCCCCCGATTTGCCCGATCGGGGGCGTTTTGTGTGCTTAGCATATCAAAGCTGTGAAAATAACCCTGTTTGCGTTGCCGCTCCTCTATCCAGGTGGTCCGTCATATCTGGGGCCTCAGACCGGATGGCACGAGCCGTGTGTGTTGATCTCTACTGCATCTGGGCGAAGGAGAAACACCCCTGGCTGGCACGGTGAGTGTTTCGATACGAGGGACGGTCGCCATGGCAAAAACAAACAACACAGCAGACTCATTCAAATGAGGTTGGGAATGTGGAAACGGTGAAACCAAAATGTCATCAGGTCAAGTGACGAGCATTATTAATTATTCATAAACTAGTTTAATAGCTAAGCCTCGTGCGCTATATTGATCTTGTTACACTGGCAGGGCACAGTGTGTCAGATATGTGTGAAATTATTTATATTCAAAATCCCACTGATTTATTCCCACTGCTTTTGATAAAGTTATGATGACATGAAAATACTAAGCAAACACATGTACACGCAAATGTGTAAGTCTTTGGCTAAATAGGATATTTCCCCAGTAACTGAATGTATGACAATTAAAGGTGCAGTGTTTTGTCACTTACTGTATATAAAGAATGCAACAAAACAATAACATACTGTCATTTTCATAATCACCTAAATTTATTTTTCCCCCATTACCCTTCAATGAGCCGATTACAGTTTATTTACATGAGGAGTGGGTCCTCTTTTCGGGGACTGCCATATTTTTACAGTAGCCCAGAGTGGATATATACCACACCAAATCTTACACAGTGCACCTTTAAATTACCAGGAGAATTCCACAGGTATATAGGATCTGATTTCTTCATTTTTATTTTCATGACTCCCTTCAAATTTCCACCAGCAGTCGGTCCTCTCTACAAAGGCACCTCCATGTTTTTTTACAGTAGCCCATAATGGACAAACCAAGCAGGTTTAAATTTGAATAACTAAAGCTTACCATAGGTTCCTCTGCGTGTTTAGAGGATGGGGGTGAGAAGTAGGGTGTTCAGCTACAACATGCAATGCCACCACAGGATGTCATGAAAATCCCCTGACTGCGCCTTTAATTCTAAATATTGATTATCATTCATAATCTCTCTCTGAATGGATTTGATTATGAATTCCATGAGGTATTTATTTAGATTGAATGGAATTATAGAATCCCTGATGCAGAGGAACTCTCCATTGTTCTGACCTTGTTCCCTGAATGTCTTTGTGAACCTCTGCTTGTATATGTATGCACTATAAACATTCCCCCCTCTTTGAATATATGCAATAATCCTATCTCCAGCCACATGAATACTGGGACCTCCATATTATTGTAATGCTAACCTCCAGCCTGCATGCCTGATAGCCAATACTTTATCACAGCTTTGCCTTTTTTATGGGTCTGGTGTCTCTTTAAAATGATTGCCCCTGTTTTGATCTGATTAATTTTGTGTGAGCACAAACAATTACTTTTCATCTTTATCTGCTCAAGGAATCACCCCCTTTTATGGGTATCATTTATTACAGGTGGACAGCGACTTGTTTATTAGAATTTCAAGCAGCCCGATCGCAGCCGAGATCTCCCGCGGTCTATATTTACATTTCAACTTCAGCTAAACAGGCATGACAAACACACATAGTGCGAGGGCCAGACCGCGGCCGCACTTCATTTTCATACCGTGCCTCCTCGCCGGCCAGACGGACCGGACTTAATGCAAAAGTTCCTGACATGGTGGCAGAAGGTGCTGAGCAGGAGAGAGAGAGAGAGAGAGAGAGAGAGGAGGGGAGAGAAACTGAATGAGCAAAGAGGGAGAGGGGAGGGAAGGGAAAGGAGGGGGGGGTTAGGCGAGAGCAGTTTGACTGAGTATGTATTTGAGCTTTCAGGTGAGTGTCCATCATTCAGGGGAAGAGGATGGGTTCATGGCCTCTGAAATCCATCCATGGTAAAGGGGGGTCTTCAAAGTGAATATAAATATATGTGTGTGCCATGGCCAGGGCCACTCTTGACAAGCCAACAGCTGTTAATTATGAATTGGCCTGCAGAGAGGGAGACAGGCTGGTGAATATGCAGAGCTGGAGGAGCACGTCGGGCCCCAGCAACACAAGTGTCAGACCCCCACTGCACCCGGAGTGGCAGGGTTTGACCTGGGTGTCAATCACCGGCAACAGGAAGGGGATTGTTTGGACTTCGGCCCAAAACAATGGACTTTGACTCCCATGGAACTTAACATTTTCATTTTTATTTGAGAAAGTTATGTGTCAGCTCTTTCTATTGGGATGCTGAAAACAAAAGTTCCATCAAGTCAAAATAGGATTTTTATAATTTGTCCTAAACGGCATTTAAAGTATTTTGTTTTTAAGTTTTGGTAACTAGTCGATGCTGTCACTTAAGTATTAAAAGTCTTTACATCAATTGTGCTAAATCAGTCGATTTCTAATGTTCCACAATAAAATATTTGTCAAAAGGCAAATAGAGGAACTCTAACAACCCTAACAAAAAACGAACTTATTATTTTTTTTAAACAGATGGTAATTGTTTAACATTGTCTTTAAAAAAAGAATCAGCACAAATTCAATGAAGGCTGCTGATTTCTTTATTATAACTTGTGAATCAATATGCAGGGAAAAGTCTGAGCTGGTGATGGCGATAGAGGAAAAGTTAAGGTGGAATGGAAATGTATTGGAAATCAATCTAGTCATTTTAGAAAATTCATTTTAAAACTGTCATGTATTTCTGTCCTTGTTCTCAAAAAGATAAATTGATGCTCATCAGTTGTAATGAAGTGCATTTACTCCGTCATTATACAAGGATGGATTTTTTAATTTGCTAATAAGTCAAGCAATTAATTCATGTTTTAATGTTTGTTGCTATTAGTGACATCTAGTGGTGACATTGCCAGTAGAGCAGCTTACATATTTCCTCTTACACTTCATACACCACAAGGAACAGCTGTCGAGCGTTCACCTAAAAACATTAAATTGTGTCTCTGAGACTCTGTTTGTAAATCTGCTGCAAAGGAAACAGATCAGAGGCAACGTTGAGCAAATAGAAATATTTCTATCACTGAACCTCAAATAACCCCAATTTTAAGAGGGCTTCTGAAAGCTTATTTGACATCCCTAAGCCCCCCCCCATATCTCCCTGCAGTCAGTGTGGAGCGCCCCTGTGTGTACACACCAGCCCGTCACAGTAGGACCTCAGCTAACAGGCCCTGTGCCTTTAATGACAGGAGTATCTCCAGGAATTTTAATTAATTTTCCACTCTTAGCTGCTGAATCTGCGTTAATTTCCCCCTCAAGGACTTTTATAAATTTCATCATTAATAAAATCAGACATTCAATTAGTCCCAAAATCCAGATTGCAGACTGTTTCATAACAGTCCCGGTCTGATTTCTTCCTCTTTATTAGGGTGAGGTGGGGGAAAAAAGTTGAAACTAATTTCATTAATCTAATTGTCATAACTTTCAACCATCTCTTAATTAGTTCAAATTAATATGATTAATCACAATAATGACAAAAACTCATTCAATTACAGGATTTCAATGGCAAGTGGATGTGTTGGGGGTGATAGGGGCATAAAGGATGAGGGTGGGAAGCCGAGCTGGCTGTGAGGGACGGGATTGGTCGTGATTATTCCGATGACTGACAGGTTATCAATCATGCCACTCGTTTAATAAGGGCTGTGGGAACTTCAGTGCGGGGCCCTGGCTCAGTTGTCCTCTTTCTTGTTTTATTTCTTCAAAATCCTCTGGAACTCTCTTTATTCCTCCATGAAATATGATCCGTCTTTGAATGACTTGAGCCGCACATTTTAATGAAGAGAGCGGCGTGCATAAAAACAAAAATGGACTCATCCATATGTAAATAAAACGACGGCGGTGCATATGCTCAACTCCGCTGCTCCATTATTGCAGAAAATTGCATACGTTTATGCGCCTGAATGATATCACTTTATTTTCATTTGTCTGCGTGCTGAGTAAATCTGTGGATGAGTCTGCCCGCTTCCTCCTTCCCGTCTCCCCCTGTCTCTCTGCAGACATATGGATCTGAGAGATGCCTGCTGCTCTGCTTTCAATCAGGGCCACCGATCTAACAAAGCAGGGGAGCAGAAGCATGTCACCATTTGTCACATGCCACTGGGGCACAAGCTGAGCAGCAGGTACACCCTCGGGTATGTTAGGCCATGAGGGAGTGCTGCAGCTGCCAGTCTCAGGCAAGTTCTCTCTTGTCCCCCCGTACTGTCCCCTGTCCCCCCCCCCCCCCCCCCCCCCCCCCGCTCCCCTCCCCTGGGACCAGCCACCCAAATGTCCCCTGCCAGTTGTCTGGGACCGTTCGACCTGTGATCCACCCATTCGGAGCAGAAGGCAGGGGAGACATGGCTGCTTAGCTTCCATCGCCCTATGGAAGCAGTCTGGTGAAGAGGGGGCCCATCTGGGAATAGAGATCATCCCCGAAGACTCCAAACCGCCAGAGTCCCTGAAGATGCCCTGTCACTTCCTGCCACCTTCTCTGCACCGAACCTCTCGGTCCCGCGCCGGCGGAGGAATTCACCCGCCATCCCAGGTAAAGTCAACCAAAGGCCCCGGTGGAGCGTTAAAGCAAGGCATCGGATACATACATACATACGTCTCGGTGACAGTGCTTATCATGCCGCTCAAGGACTCTCATTCTTTACCCACTGGTTATATCTCACGCGGCACCGGATCCATGTCCGATGCGTATCTGTGCTGACGGCGTGCTCCAGAGCCGGGAGCATGACAGACATGTAAAAGTACACATCGGATGCCCGAGTGTGCTGAGCATCGCGTGCCGCCGCTCTCAACTTCCTCCGCTCGGCCGCAGCGTGTGTTAACCGGCGGCGGCGTGTGTTGACCCTGATGAGGACCTCTCCTCTGAGGATGCTGGCGACCACATGGGGCAGCATATGGAGCCGTTTCCTCTCCACCCTCTCCAGGACTATTTTTTTTTTTTTTTTCCAGACATGTCAGTTGGGCCTTTAATCGTGCATTTTTCTGCATGAGTTGAGAAGTGTGTCTCCGGACGTCTGTGCCCTGTGGTCCTCCACCGACTACAATCAATCGATGGCACCCACCATCGCCGCGTACACACAGGATGTGCGCGCGCAAACACACAAGGACAGACGCCACCCCCCCCCCCCCCCCCCCCCAAAAAAAGAAGTTTTACCTCTTACCCAGAAGCCTTTGCTCATTCCGTCCATTATTCAAACCAACGCGCGTCCCACCGTTCCCTTATTGTCGTCATGCTTTTTAATTAGAGGAGAGTGGGAATCTGGTAAATGGGGTACCATACCTCAATAGTTCAGCCTCCCAGAGACTCGGGGACAAAAGGGGCATTTGTCAAGGTCTTTAAACCCACCCTCCCCTCATGTGCACTTGCCATCTCCAAGTCCCCAGCCACCCTTGAGAGGAAAGCTCAGCCTTCCATGTGCTTAAAGTTGAAATAAACTGCAGTCTGTATTTTCATTGGGGAAAGTGAACCCAATTTACACGCTGCTCCATTGGAGATGAGCGCTCTAGCGTACCCTAGCTGGTAATCTCACCCAGATTTCCACCCCCCACACCCCCACCCCCCCTCCTTTGTGTCCTGCATTATTGTTGAAATAAATAACCTTTCACTGCAATCATTGCGGGGATCTTCACTTAAATTATCGCCCCGCAGATAGCTCACTCATGATCTGCTTCTATATCCATTAACTATCTGGCAGCGTGATTTATCGTTGAAGGGTAAGAAAAAAGAGGGAATGAGGAGGAGAGCTAGAGGAGGAGGGGTTTGGTTAGACAATAGTGCCCTCTACTGTTGGAAAAGGGGATTGCTTCCCGGAAAGGTGGGAGGTGGGGGGTGGGGGTTGGGGGCCTGCAAACTGGCACTGATGACATTGTCAACAGTAATGTGATGATGAAGGGCTCTGTGCTTCTTCACACCTATAACCAGTTTATGTGAGGCTTTCGATGTGGCCATGTTTAATTACAATCGCCGACACGAGGAGAAATGATGAGATCTGTTAAATACACAGTCGGGGGAAGCAAAATAACAGCCAGCCACAAGCTTTTGCAAATGCCCCCCCCTCAGGCGAAGGCATGAGCGTTGACACGACGCCCCTCTCTCAGCAGCGATCCATGCCCGGCCTCCAACACCACCACCACCTAACTCCCCTCTTCCACCTCCTATCCCCTCCATCCCCTCCTCTGCAGTCCCTCCTTCCCCACGCTCCTGTGATGTGTCGTTACACGCTCGGCTGGCTCCTCTTCCATGACAGACTGTTACTTCCTGGAGCGGAAACGCATTTGATTGTTAACATCTGGGCCATTACAATTGCAAACTAGGGCTCTGTACATCAATCAGGAAGTGATTTCAAAACAAAGAGACCGTCCTCCAATCAATCTATTGGGAAGCGGGGGCATTACATGCTCCTGTAATCCCGGCTAATTAGCGGGATAATGGGAATGAGATTTATGTATCTGCTGAGGAGAGTGGAGGTGCGAGGGCATACTCAAATTAGCAGGGATGTGCGCCAGCCGTGGCTGCAATAAGGAGGATGTGCTGTTGGTTTTTATCAACTTCTTGCCGCCTGGCCACCTTTGGCTGGTGTGAGCCGAGCAGCGCAGGCTCGTGTCAATGGCTCCGTTGCAGTCAAATAAGACGAAGACGAAGAATCCGGCTGAACTTTGTGTCCACGAGAGACGTCCTTTTTACTTTTTTCGTCCTTTTTTACTGCCTCGGTAAAACGTGTGAGGATCTTTGCTGATGTTGTAACAAATGCAGCCAAATTAAGTGGATACAAGTCAAGGTGCAGATTTACAGATGCTGCGTATAAGATTTGGATTCGTTTATTTCAGTTTTTTCGAAGTTGGATATTGGTACGTGAAATCATTATTTTGCTGTTTTAATTAGCGTATAATCACCTGAAATGAGCCCGATTCGATTTGTATTTCTTATCAGGAGTGGGTTCTCTCCACGATGTCGACTTGCCCAGAATGGAAAAATTAAATACCCTTTGAGTTGTTGTTAAATATGTGAAGGGTGCAATAGGTTCGAATTCATGTTTGAAAGGAAAGGGTGAGCATGCAACTTCAATACTTCTCACTGATTCTGATACACTGTGTGTCCACACAGTGAATCTATAAATTACTTAATAAGAACAGTGGATTGGGTTTTTCTAAGACAGGGGCCATTAAGGGGCCACAGTTTATATAAAGGGGCCCATTAGAGGCTGAACAGTAATGCTCAGTTGTTTGTTCAGATAAGGTAAACATTTGAATCATTCCTTCTTCACTGTTTCTTCTGTAGCTTTGATTCGTAGCCTTGCCACAATAAAAGTTCCAGAAAGTGACAAAGAAATCACCAGTCCGACCCCCGAATGAAAGTGATGTATATATGTATGAAGACAATGAAGACAACTTTTTACATTCGCCACCAATTAAACAAACGGATAAGTTAGGAAGGGCAACTGATGCTAAAGCCACTGATGGTGAAGGTGAATATCATATCAGCCACAGATAATCCCAATCCACAATATTAAAGCATGACATTTAAAGGTTCTGGAAGTGATGGCTGAGTTGTGGTAGAGATCACAGAACTCATAGGACACAGCCGATTTCTGCAGCACAATCTGAAAAAACTATTATTTTCGGAGTATGATCTGACAGTTTAAATCATGTTCATTTTTCGTAGGTTATATTATGATAATATGAAATGTATATGATCGAGAGAATGGAAAAATAATCTGTCACATGTTAACCTTTGATATATCAGGCCTTTGTTTTTGTTGATCAAGTGACAATGCATTTTTTCCAGCACGACTTAATTTCAAAGATAAAATTCATATGAATATTTACATTGTTGTCCTTGCCCTTATCCTTTCCTTTCTACATTCCTGTAAGACCTTCATTGCTCCGACTCATTGCATTGACTGTCAAATGTTTTTTGATAGAAAAAAACCAAAGATCTTGTACATCAAACTTAGTCCTAATAAGCCTGAGGCCTTCTCAGGTGAGAACAGTCCCAAAGTAATGGCCTTCATGCCATTTTTCTTTATTTTATTCTTTTTAGCCTTATTTAGATATGTTTATTGTTTTCATCTTTTTGTTAAATAAAACACCACTTTATGAGGGAAAGTATTAATATTATTATTATTAGTAGTAGTAGTAGTAGTATTGTTATTATTATTATTATCAATACTAATATTAGTATTGTTATTATTACCTCAACAATATTATCCAACCACATCTACAGTCAAATCTGTGTTACATTTTTGATCAGTCTAAACCTGACTAAACACTCTAGGTAGAATTTAGTGACGCCTAGTGATGAAGTTACATTTGGCCCCCTAATGCCACCCTTACCTTCCAAACATGTAGGAGAACCTATGGTGGCCTTTAGTTATCATTAAAAGGCAAAAAGGTGTGAAGTTTGTCCACTCGGGGCTACAGTAAAAACACTGTGGTATGAATATACACTCACAAAATGATGAGTGACTGTATTCCAGTTTTTTTACCCATACAAATGAATATCATTTCACCTAAATCCTCCATATTGGAGCTTTAATCTTTTCCCCTCATTCAATCCATGGCGATGAGTAGAAGCGAGGCTGCATGTTGTATGAAGCTGACAGAGTGATGGTGGCAGCACTGTGCTGTGTGAGGCATACAGCATCCCCCCCGGAGGGAGTCGCCTCCCCTGTGCCACCCTGAAGCCTCTTCCTCCCTGGCGGCCCCCAGGCCTGACCTTGCCCGCCGGCGGGGGACATCTCCCATTAAAGCAACGCATTGTGATAAGGCCATTTCTTTTCCTTCAGCATCCCTTTAATGTCATCCCTGAAATATGAAGTCATTAAGCGATATTAAAACAGTGCTGACAAACTAATTAACAGAAGACATTATACGGGATGGGCTCGATTAATCCGCTTTAATTGCTCTTTTAAATGGGGGCTCCAATTAAAATTAATAAAGATTTACTGGTGATCACACCAAACTACACCAAGAAGTGGTTGTCTGAAGGGCAGCCTAAAGTCAGCGGCCTTCGTTCTCAAGTTGCACTCCCTCGTGCTCCCAGCGCCCTCGTAGAATAAGCCCCCCTGAAACGCCTGTCTCTAAGACCTGAGATTAAACACAGAAAGAGGCCGTCCCTGTGCACCCCAACACCCGCCACTCCACCGACCTCCAAACCCCCCCCCCCCCCCCCCCCCCCCACACCCCCCCCCCCCCCCCCCCCCACCCAGTCCCACAGCTGCTCGGGGCTCCAGCTCAGGGGTTTCTGATCCTGCCTTTGTCTCTCCAGGACCCTGCTAAGGAGAAGGCGGATCAATTTTCCCCCACTGTACCGCACGCACGCACGCACACACACACACACACACACACACACACGCTTAGCCATGCTTTCCAAAGTCGCAAATGTATATGAAATAACAAGATTTCACAGCGTCCACTTCCCTGGAGTCTTCAGTTTTGAACAAAGTCAGTTCAGTACAGGGACAAGTGCACCCCTGTGTGGACTCATTTGCTCACAACACATTCTAAATATGCATATTTTATTGTTTAGATATTAAAGGTGCAGTGTGGAAGATTTCGGTCATTTCTGTCACTTCTACAAATATGTCAAAACAATTACATAATGACTCTTCCATGAATTTGTAATCACCTAAATTGATTATTTTGCTTCCACTACCCTCAAAGTCCATTAATGTATATTTACATGAAGAGCGGCTCCTCTCTACAGGGGCTGCCATATTTTTACTGTAGCCCAGAGTGGACTTACTAAACATCAACTGAAGTCTACCAGAGGTTCTCCTGCATGTTCACAAGGAGAAGGACAGGCAACTTCACCTCTAAGATGACGGCAAATCTCACACACTGCACCTTTAGTTTGTACGATTTGGTGACATCTAGAGGTGAAGTTGCCTGTTGTATCCATCACCTCACCCTCACCCCTCTGAGCATGCAGGAGAACCTATGGTAGACTTCAGTTGTCAATAAAACTCAAAAGATGTGTAGTACGTCCACTCTAGACTACTGAAAAAACATGGCCACCCCCATCGAGAGGACCCACTCTGCATGTAAATAATATAACAGTACATTTTTATAAAATGAAACATTTAGGTGATTAGAAATTCAGGAAAATATCAGTGTGTGATTGTTTTGTGATATTTTTAGAAGTGACAAAAATGACCAAACTCTTACACACTGCACCTTTAAGTGAAATGAATGAAGGTGCACACATTGCAGACCAAATAATGTCACACTGGCTGTGTTAGAGAGGAATCTCAGAGGGAGGCTGATCAGTGTGTGTGTGTGTGTGTGTTACACCAGAGATTCACTAGAGGATGCTGTTACTCTTCTTCTTTGATCAGCCTCATCCATCTCCAGCATCCATGGGCTGGTGAGAGTCCTCTTTTATTTATCTCAATCTTTGTGGAACTGATAAAACACCCGCCTCATCAACATCAGTGTATCTTTAAGTGGGCGAGAATCCCATCAAACGGCGTTTTTGTCGAGTCCGATCACGTTCCGCCGCCTTTTCACTTGTCATTTCATATTCATCACAGAACAAGCTTTGTTTTATCTGACACCCTCCAACGTAATTTGAATGTCGCGCAGTTGAAGTCGAGGCCTCGTCAGCCAGAGGCGCTGAACACAACTGGAGGTATTTTCTTTGTTTTCTTTCATTATATCAGAGGTGACCAAGTCTTGTTCAGAAAATGTCACAACAAATTAATTTGAGCGAAGCACTTTGGCTCAACCAGAGGCATTTTAATTGAGTTGAGAATGTAAATCAATTTACTGAAGGAGACTGATCTAATTGGAAAGAAATGTCTATTAAAAGATTAGTGAGCTTTATTGTCTCCAGTCTTTGTCATCATCCAATCCAACTAATGTTTTAATTTCCTTAATGTTATCATTTCTGATGTAATTGGTGCTTGGGTGCCTAACAGGTTTTCCAATTAAATGTTTGGTTTTGGGCGCTGACAATGTCATCTCGCACAGTGACAGGAAACAGTGCGTTTATAAAAAATACCGCCGCGCACAGTACATTCATTTTAAAGGCACATTGCAGGAAGCAAAAGCTTTAAGGCAGGAGTCTCTTTGATATGCTCAATACTTCTGAAAATGGCATCATACGCCGATGATTTATCATTTTATCACGTGTTTATTCCAGGTAAAATAAAGAAATGAGTATACAGTGTGTTGAATGTTATGACATCTACTGGAGAGGCGGCACTAACTCGGTGCCCATACCAGACTTATAGGAGGAACCTATGGTCATCTTCAGTGACATTAAAACTCTAAAGGTATTTAGTTTGTCTGTTCTGGGCTCCTGTAGAAACAAAGTGGTGAACTTTGTTGAATATAAATAAATGAATTGCTACATCTAAAGTTGTCGTGTGCAGAATAATTGAGGGTAAGTCATGTTTTCGTCCAGACTTTCTTGTGTAAAGGACATTAGCAAGTCAGTGATGACTGACAGCACAACTTAATTGTACAGTGTGTAGTATCTAGTGACATCTATAGGCGAAATTGCCAATGCAGTCGATGGCCCCTTTACCATAGCCCCTCTCCTCACCTTCCCCTCCATGCGTGAGGGAGGAGCTATGGTAGTGGTCAGATACCGTGGAATCTCACAAGCGGCTTAATTTGTCCGTATGAGCTGCTGCGAAAACACGGTTGTGCAACATGGCCGCCTTCATAGAGGGGACTCATTTTTAGACTGATGAAAATGGCTTGTATACATCAATAAAAACATTATTTGATGATTTTTATGTAAGATTTTTTCTTTTTTTAACTTAAATCTTAAAAATTAAAATCTCCAAATTATTTTATTGATGACATTATACCACTGTTTTTTTTATTATCTGCTTTAAGGCATCGGAACCATCTCATCTGATTTCTCTGACATCACTGAACTTGCATGAGCGTGTGTGTGTGTGTGATAGTGATCGGCCGGCTCTGAGCGGGTGCCTGGAAGAAAGAGCCAGTGGGTTTGTGGAATTTTGCTTCGGTGGCACAACTGCGATATGAGGTCACCTCGGGCGTTAGTCATCAGGAGAGAATGCATTGTGGCTGTTTTCAAGACATGGCGCTTGTGCGCATCCGCAGCGGCCACACAATGAATGCAGGCCTTAGAAAGTTGACTTGAATTGGCTTCAGTGAACAATGAGGACAGCATAGTTCAACAGCTGGCTGCTGGACGTGGATTAGAGGCACCTTAGGGGCTCAGCACCGGGAGTTAAACATTTACCACCAGAGATGAAGCATTTACCTGGGTTAGTGAGTGCTTTCTTATAAACATGTGGGAAATAGCAGCATACGACACACCACACACACAAATCGTTTTATATCATAATTTAGTGCAGCTTTAATTTGAATGATCATCCAGCACAATGTTTTGAACCGACTGAAATATCTGGAAATGATTGTTCTTTACATGACTTTTTATACATCATAGCGAAAACTAGTGGCAGCCACCTGCATCTCTCTGACATGCACATTCTGTCAAGCTCATAGTTTACAACAAATTCATAGAACACTTTGCGACAGACAACAGCAGTGCGTTTACATTACAGCAATACAGCAATTAAGAAATAAGAATCAAACTAATGACAATAACTGCCCTAAAATAAATCTCCTCTAGTTCAGCAAATTAAATCTACACTACAAATGGTTACACTGTTGTAAACATCGTTACACACCCACAAAACCAGTATCTCTAAATGAGGCAGATTGGAAGAGGAAACGGTGGAAACCACAAGAGCAGTTAGTTTGAATATTTCCGACTATCGACTCAGTTTTGTTTTTCATGTTGTTTTTTTACAGATTTACAAAATAATAATTATTCAGCCAACATCTACATCACTTCACTAAAATGCACTACAACAAAACAAAAACAGCCAGTTAAGGGACTAACTTCAGAAACCTTCACCTGTACACCCAGGCACCGAGAGCCTATAAGTACGAGGAGGTCTTGAACTCTTCGGGGACGTCGCTGTCCAGTTTGCAGATCACCTTGTATATCGCCTTCTTCCACGAGGGGTCGGAATCCTTGGCGGCAGAGATGGCGTTGTAAAACTCGTGCAAGGTGATTTCAGCAACCTCCAAGAATCTGTCGGGAACCTGGAGAACAGAGTGAATCAGTCCAGTCCGAATGTTGTTCCATTAGAAATCCCATCACTTGTTACACAGAGTGAAAGTATCTTCAAGACAACATGTTGTACGAGAGGAGCACGTGTAGCGCCATTCTTCAAACGCTCAAAGCGATGAAAGGGAGCAGATCTCTTTGTTCTCGGTACACATGCGTTAAATGCAGTGCTGCGCTCATTAGTGTTCGATTAGAGGCCTCTTTGATTAGCAAGCCTTGTTTTCTTGAGGTCCAACCAACACGTGATGGGTTTTACTTTCTACTGAGGTTCACCGTCAAGGGATCATCAACAAAGCCTGCATCCGTGTGAATGTGGGAGAAAAGCCCAGGGTTCAAATGGTTATGATCTGGTGTGAGGTTGAAGGTACTGGATGTAGGGAAGAGCGACATCTAGTGGTGGATTTGCACGTTACAGCTGAAAACGTTCACCTTTAACTCTAAGTTTGTATGAGAACCTGATTACTATAGACGTGAACCAACAACTCCTGTGTACTATTCCTTAAAGGTGCAGTGTGTACAATTTGGTGACATCTAGAGGTGAAGTTGCATGTTGTATCCATCACCTCACCCGTCCCTTCAAAACATGTAGAAGATGATATGGTGATATGGTGGCCCTCAATTATCCTAAAAACACACAAATGATTTAGTTTGTGCATTCTGGGCTACCGTAGAACCGAGGCCTCAGTAGAGTGAGCCTGCTCCTGATGTAAATATTAAAGGCATTGGTCCCCCCCTCTCAATCTGTCTACTGCCTGTACACAAAGCTCTCTGTTCCCACCTTACCAATCAGCTGGTTTGAGTCAAATACATTATCGTTGGTAAGATCCTGATTTTTTTCAATGCTTATAAATTCAATATGGCTGTAGAAATTCTTTCGTATTCCTCAGCGTCTCTAGTTTTGTGTTTAAGAAATTGCGCATCTGGTCAACGTTTCTGTGTTTGTTAAATCACTTACTCCTTTATCTGTTTTTGTTTCTTTTTCTAATATTATAGGAGACATCTTCAGAAGTGGACCCCTGGATCAGGAAGTGTTTTGACCACAATCAATATGACTATTGATCTAATGTGTGGGTGAGGTAAGTGTCCTAGTTTATGATTCCGGTTGAAAAATGAGAAATGAGTATAAAGTGGGAAGATAGTTTTTTATTTATAAGGGGTTTTGTTTTGTTGGGGTTAGAAACTAATTTAAGGTTTGGATTGTTTATAGTCTGAGTTAGAATCTTGATAAATGTGCTCCATCTGAAATGTAGATGTAAATCCAATTCACTGCCTGATACATACTTTCAATGCTCTTGTCTCTCATTACCCTTATCTTAGTTTATTTTGTTAACATACTTTATCTCTGGTGGACTTTTTTTATTTTTTTATTTATCCATTTGCAAAAATACCTTTTTCTGGCTTCCTTTCCTTTCTTCGTGTTTGAGCTCTTTAACTCAATGTATTCATGCAGGTCTGGTCTTAGTGTCACACCAGTGTTTACATATATTTGACCTTTTCTTGTGCCGTAATTGTCAATCAGTCAATCAATCTGTGAGTGAGTGACATCCTCTGCCCCTAGACCCTCAGCAAGTCAGTCAGTAATTGTCTTGTTATTGTTTTTTGATATGGTTTTTCAGGCATTATCATGATCCACCCTCAACTCAGTCAGGCCCTGCTGGTTGCTCAGGGTGTATCCAGTCTGGTCCTATTTTACCATCACTTCAGTCTAAGTTGAACATGATAATGAGACATTTTTACAAGTAGAGGACAGAGTCTGATCTGAATTTATTCATGAGAACAATTAGTTGACTCATTTTGTGAGAATTATTTTGGAAATCCCACCGAGACATTTTTGCTTGGTTCGAATCTAATAAAGAGTTATGTGTGATTATAGAGTCGGGCTCAGAATCTGGGAGTCGCCCATATCAGACAGCAGAATTCATAACAGCACGCAAGGGAAAGAATAGATGCAAGGGATGCTGGGAGAAAACCCATCCCACAGCCCTTGTTTCCCATCCACTGGCCATGCAGTTCGCACTACAGTTGTTGGCATAAGTTATTTTTCTTTCCCCTCATCTCCCGACACAAAAGCATCCCTGGGAAAGGAATGTCTTGGTCCCAAGGTAAAGAAAACGGTCTCGTCCCTTTCCCACCGACCAGCCTTCTCCCTCGGAATCCGCAGCGTCTTTCTCAGCATTCCGCATCAGTAGCAATCTCAGCCTCGCTCAGGCGTGCCGGCCCTCTAATCCTGAGTTGTTTTAGCAGGATTTCGCGGCTTCCTCTTCCCACAGTTTGATAAAGCGTCACTCTGGAGTTTAGATTAAGGCTGTAAAGGCCGGTCACAGCCACAGGTGCTGCGGTGACACACAGGTCAGCACATGGACATACTACGTGACCACAGCACACGCTGACAACGGCTCTTAACATACTTCAACTGCTTAGTAACCGCTGTGACGCACGTGACGACACCTGCGCTTTTCGAGCAGTTGCTTTGAAAAAAGAGGTGCTTGTTTGGTTTTCTACCCGAGGATGGATATTAGGCAATTGGCAGCCATTTAGCTTAGCTCAGCATTCAGACGGTAAACTAGTAAATAGTCAGGGCCGAGGCACAGTCCGTTGGGTAATAGCAGGAAAGTGCACTTTCAGGTCTATGCACTGTAAGTGTAACTGTCAGTTACAGATCTTTATAGATGTTACCGAATTCATTGAGCTACTTTTGGCTGTTTCACCATTTTCACTCTTTACTCAAAGTAATTACTAACAATCATGAACTGCCGAGGTTCAAAAAATGAGAACTGATGTAGAATCAACCTCTGGGTTGACTGAATGTTTACATATGTAGAAAGCTTGCAGTCTGTTTAACTTCCCATCTCATTTATTTATTTATTTATTCTGACTTTACTCACCTTTAAAACAACTGACTTGATTTGACTGTTTGTGTATACACATTGATCATCTCAGTGATTGGATGGGGGCACATGTGCTTGTGTGTGGCTGTGGGGGTTTACTGTGGATGACTCTTTGTTATATTGTTTGCGCATGAAAAGTGCTGGACACGTCCATCTAAAAGATTAGCTAATTGCTAATAAGCATACTGAACATTAGAATGAGTATTGTGCAACATCTACAATATTTGAAATATGCACAGTGTTGACCATTAGAGGTCCCAGTCAGAGGAGAGGGACATTTATGCAGCAAGTGTTTCCTTTAGATTGTGACCTTGAGTGTTGCTTCCTATAAAAAAAAACTTACATTACAATCATTTTCTTGTTTGACTAAACCTTTGTTTATATAGCGAGAACAAGAATCCCTTTGACAAAATCGGATTCTGCGATCTCATACAGCACAAAGTGCAGCACAATAGATGACTGACTAATGAGTCACACTTACATGGAAGTCATTGGCTTTGTTGTAGTGCATGTTCAGTGCTCGGAACAGCTCCGAGTCCCTGCTGACGGTGATGTCCTTGACCTCACTGATGCCGTCCACAATGGACTGGCGAGCGAACTTCTCCATCTGGATGTAGTAGAACTCCCGGAAGTTGCTGAACCACTTGATGAGCTGGGAGGTGATGCAGCGATTGAACTGGGGACAAAGGGGGAACGGGCATTAGACGTTGAGGTGCTGACGGCGCTTAGCGAGTGCGTGCGCGCCACCACGGTGTCCTTAATCAGCACGGCCGACCTTTGACCTCTGTGTGACGACGGCCAAAAACTTCCAGGACTCCGATCCTGATTGAAATATGCAATTTGTGAATTACAGAATGTTAACTCAAAAGTAGAATGTCCGTCGCTATTAAAACTTCTCCCATAATTGACTGAAAAGCTGAATTCGGTACCTTTGAGGCAAACTGCCACCTAATGGTCTGTCACTCCATGCAACATTAATTGCTCTGATCCTTTCCCACCAATGTCCGGGGTGAAAAAACATCTGTCAGGGCTCTGTGTTTCTAAACTCAGTCTTGACATTAGTCTTGTTATTCTATCTCATCATCCAGAAAGAAGGAAAAAAATGCCTAAGGGCTGGGCAGGCATCAAAGAAGCTTCTTCCCTCTGGTGTGGTGGGTGAGAGAGCAGAGGCGTAAGGACAGAAGGAAGCTTCCCTCTCATTGACTCGGGCTGATAGGATGGAATCAGACACTAGGATTAGGCGCTCTTTTGTCCAGTGCCACTTCCCACCACAGGATTGTCAGCAAGGAGGAGACGTTCGCAGGGCTGCAGCAGTGGCAGCCGCCTCCTCCCCCTCTGACCCCGGGGGTCAGAGCAGATTGGGGGAGCAACGGGCGGGGCCCCGAACCGGCCCAAAGATCCGGGAGAGGAGAAGAGGGGAGAGAGCGCAGAGGTGTTTCGAGAGAATGGAGAGAGAATATGCTGTGAAAAGGAAAAAGAAGAGAAGGAAAGGAGGAGGGTATACTTGGAATGAATTTCTCATTCATTCTAAGTATACCCTCCTTTCCTTTGGCTAAGGAAGCAGGCAAGGAGACATGGTAGGAAACGGAGAGCAGGGGTAAAGAGAGGGACACCCAGTGTTGAATAAAATTGAAAGGGGAAGGCAGGAAAAGTTGTATAACAAACAGAGAGCCGAAAAGAAAGATGAGTACATTAGAGGGGTTGACTAAAGGATGCAAATAAGGAGACAGGGTAGGAGAGGAGAAGGAAGCGAAGAGGAAGTTGAGCAATATTCTGAGAAAGGAGTTGGTGCTATAAGAGTAAAGGGGAAGGAAAGAAAAGATGGAAAACAGGATGAATAAGAAGGGAGGACCACAGGATAAGGGGACAAGAGGGGAAGGAGTTAATGTGTTATTGGGCAGGAGAAAAGATGGAATGAAGGGATGAAAAGGATGAAGGTGAACAGCCAACATTGGATCGTAAGGATACAAGGAGAGGTGAAGAAATGTCTGCAGGTGTTCGGAGGAAGAAATGAACGGAAGACAAAAGGGTTCACATGGAGCAAAGAAAGACAATTGGGATATATACAGTGTGAATAAGGAGAGGAGATGCAAACAAGGAGACAAAACAAGGAATGGAAAAAAGTAGAAAAAATGGAAGGGGACACGAGAGAGTTTGTGAATAATAGAGAGAAAGGATGAATGAAAGGATGTGAAGAACAGTATGCAGCTGAGGATGTGAGGAGAGAGAGAGAGTGAAGGGATGGGATGAATGAGGCTGGCCAGCAACACAATGTACTTAAAGAGAAAAAGAAGGAAACAAGAGGTGAGGAGGTATACAAACAAAGTCGGTATACGTTTGGAAAATAGAAAGGGAAACTGAGATGAGTGCGTGATTGTATCAGTGGACAAAAACAAAAAGGGAGATGGTGAAAAAGGATGAGTAAAACGTGCAGGACAAACAGGATGCAGATGAGGAAACAAGAGGAAAGGGGGAAAAAAAGAGAGAGAGGAGGCAGAAAAGGAGGTTTGACGCCCGACCAAGGCCAATACACACAGGATGTTGTGTTTAGGGCCGGCTCACCGCCGCCTGGGTGCAGCCGCACAAGTCTCTAATACCAACTCTGTGTTGACACTCAATAGCGATGCCTTTCCTACAGAGTCCTTTGTCACTCCATTTGCTGACTGGAGTGGCTTTTTTTAAAAGAGAGAATGCCCCATGTATCTCCCTCTGCCCCCAGGACATACTAGCAGCTCAGCGGCTTTGTTATTTAAACCCCTCCGCGTTTTTGTTCCTCTCCTCCGACACACTGCTGATGTTTCTGTCCCAAACACACACAGACAAGTAGATACCGCGGAGCCAAGCGCAGAACAAACACACACACATGCACACACACACATACACGCTGCTTTGCTTCACGTCAACAAAAAAAAAAAAAGTGTTTTTCCAATTAAAAATACGTGGAAAATTCAATTTACCTTGACGTCAGGGAAGAAGGTTTTCAGCACGTTGGAGCTGGGGTAGCGGGTGTAGAAGAACATGAGCTTGGCCTTCTTCAGATGGCTCGGGGTGAGACCCTCCTGGATGTGCACGTTTACGTTAAGGCCAAAAAAAAAAAAAAAAAGGATCTAGACAATTAAATCTCGCACGCAGAATACAGTTGTGTGCAAAGTGATAGCAGCGGCAGAGTATTGTGTTGCCTCAATCTTCGGCTAAATTGAATTTCGCTAAAGAACAGCTCGGCATTAACCAGGGAGTCAATAATGACCCCAACATGTGCTTATTGGCAAAACAGAATTACGAATTAGATTAGGGATTTTTAATTAGAGAGCGCGGCACTCCATGCCTGCCGGTTTTGACAGCTTGTTTGAAATGTTGTGAAAGAGGGGGCTGATTGTTTTTGATATAATTAAGTTGATTTTTAAGAAAATATACGCTGCTGTGCATTTTCTTTTTACTGCAAATTGCAAATGCACTTAAAAGCTTCTTAAAATGAACTGATTCCATTATTCACCGTTCTCTGCCGCTATTTAAATGGCATAAGAATGATGAAATGAACAGTTCCATATTTTTTTTTTTCCTTTTTGGTAAATATTAATAATCACAATTCCTTCTCAAGTTTTCCCCCCCTGTGGCAATGAAGACACACAGGCGCATTTCCTCTGTAGTCCACCACTCCAGCGCCTTAGGTCATAATATTTCCTTATCAGGTCACCGCACCATACATCTATTAGGGAATGCTACCTTTGAAAATAAAGAAGTTGGAATGAAAGATTTATGTGGTATTGTTCAAAGAGAGGCCGAGCTCTTTGCACTGTAAAGATGAGGCAAATCCTGCGAGGCGCCACATTATATTCCTCTGTAACGACGAGAGGAGACACAAATTGACATTTCATTTCAGGTTAAGATGAAGACGAGTGCTGAGTGTCGATGTTCTTATCATATTAATTTTGGTCACCAGTGGCCACAGATATGCAAAATTAAGTTATTTACATTTTGAAGCATTGGTCAAATTTCTTATTTTCTTTTGAGTTCCTCAAAGTGAAAAAAACAAAAACAAAATATTGTTATCTTACACTCTATTTTAATCACAAGTATTCGGACAAAGGTATCCAACAACAAATGCTCAAGACAAGAGCTCAAGTGTTGTGGTTGGGAGGCACTTGTGTTTTCCACCAGCACTCAGATGTGACCTTTCAGATGCACCCCTATCACTCTGATGATGGAGAAATAGATCCTGCACCTTTTCAAGTCAGGAAAAAATGATGCTTCCTGAAACAGAAACCGATGCTTTCTCTGCCTTTGAAAAATTGCCTTTTGTTCCTGGCAATTCTTATCAAAGCCTTGTATTCCTTTTTATTTGTCTTTTTCTAGACTTAAAGTCATTACTCCGCTCAGATTAAAGAAGATGCTGTAATTTTCTATGGGGTTACTGAGATCAAAGAAAAAATTCTCCTTGAAGTTTGTTACTGGAACTGGCCGCGCTGCAATGAACCTCAAACCAGCTATTGTTCAAATGGAGGAGCTGAAATATAGAGATAAGATACAAGGTGAATACAGCATGTATGTGGTATGATAGAATGTACCACCTTTGATATCTATGTTTTCAAATGAGGGTTTTCTGTGGATGTTGATTTCACTAAGTCGAGGGGGGAAAAATGTAATAAAATCTGTTCATTCATTCTTAATAGTTTTTTGTTTTGGGCTTGAAATTAAACGATATTCTCACTTACATTCAACATATGTGGAAATTCATGTCTGTTGTGTGTTTGTGAACAGTGTGACACAAAAACTGCCGAGCAGATTATTATGAAACCTGATGAAAGGAATCAGTAGGGGTCAGGGAACCACTCATTTCATTTTAGGACAGATGTAGACAACGGAATAAATTGAAGAATTTTTTCTTCCTCTTCCTTTAAAGGTACCATGTGTAGGATTTTGTGACATCTAGTGGTGAAGTTGCGTGTTGCCGCTGAATGCCCTCCTCACCTTTTTCTTTCTTTTAGCATGTGGAAGAACCAATGGCAACTATTAGTTATCTTTAAAACTCCAATGGTGTTGAGTTTGTCCATACTGGGCTCCTCTACCATTGCAAAGTCGTTTTTTTTTATATCGTCAACATCGTCAATAATTAATTTAACATGGTAAAAACAGCCATATCTAGGGGACTGACATCTATGAGTGAATGCTGTTTGGTTTTGCCAGAACTTAAAGAGACTGTTGGGCCTTGTGCAATCTACGCCACTGGCACCATTTATCTTCCATTTTAATTCATTGTTTCTTATTCTTTGAAAGGCATGGCACTTTTGGAATCAAGCACTCCCGGTCATCACAATAAAAGGATATGTTGAGGGACATGTAGGGGTTTCGCTCAGCCATGCCCTGCAGCTCACCGCACTCGATCTTCACGTGAGGCAGGCACAGATTGTCGACCGTCACCGCCCCCAGGGCCGAGGGGCGGGGGTGGTGGCCGAGGTGGCTGGCCGTCACCTTGGACCTCATGGCCAGGGTGTCCCACGGCAGGTCCACCGAGTCCGGGGAGGTCCTGTCCATAGACGGGGGCATGCACGGCAGGGCACTGAAGCTGGAGTGGGGCCCGTACTTGAGGAGGTGCTCCAGGATCTGGCTGTCGTGCAGCGGGGTGCCGTAGCTGAACTGAAACGGGGTCTGGTGCATGGGGTAGGGCCTCTTCACCGTCGGGGTGACCGAGCTCAGGGAGGCCAGTGGCGGCTTGCGGACCACCAGCGACAGCGCCTCTGTCTGGTCCTGTGGGTTCTGAGCCGCTGAGCTTTCGTAGTACTCCAACGAGCGGGGTTTGACTGCTGCCTCCTCGCCGTGGGGCTGCTCCTGGGTGGAGACGGACTGCTGGCTCTTCCTGTCCACGCCCACACCCGTCTGCGCGTCCGGAGACGAGCACATGCACGGCTGTGGGGACAGGTCCAGCCCGGCGGAGGACGCCTTCTTGAACACCCTGTCCACGCACTCGTTCATCGCCCGGGAGAGCTCCTGCTTCAGAGCGTCCTGCAGGTTCTGACTTTCTCTCTGTTGCACCAGACAACCAGATACTTTCATGCGTTTTTTACACTCTGTCGTCATCCCGCTGCTCCTCCTGTCAAAATCGTCTTCGCTGCTCATGTAGCGCGACTCGGCGCTCTCTGCCAGGGCGTCGTGCTCCGCGGCAAGTTCCGCCTCGTCCCCGTCCTCATGCTCGGGGTCGTCCTGGTTGTAGACTTGGAGGAACTTCTCCTGGAGCTGCCGCAGGAGCCTCTGCATGCTGTGGAGCTGCTCCTTCAGCTTGTGGCACTCCTCGTCCTTGGCGTTGCAGTTGTCGCCGGCGCCGCCGGCGCCGCTGCCGGGCCGTCTGCTCGCCGGTCCTCCCACGCCGTGATCCTGATGCTGAGGTAACCTCTGTTTGCGCTTGTTCTCCCTGTAGGCCTCTTTGGCCTCCCTGGTGTCCCTGACCTCGGCGTCTGACCTCTCGCTGTCGGCGTGCTGCTTGCCGCTCGGAGAGCCGGCCATGACCCTGATGATGTTCTCCACCCGGGCCCTCTTGGCCTGCAGGTGGTCTGTCACGGGATGCTCCCCGTCCAGGCTGGTTCCCGTGGAGATGTGGCCACTCGGGGAGTTGGCGTCCACGGTGCTGTCCTTGGAGGAGATGCTGCTGCGGTCCTCCTGACCAGAGTCGGCCACAGTGGAGCTGGAAAGGTAGAAATGACTCTCGTCCAGGGCCCTCTTGTTGTGGATGGTCTTACGAAGAAGCTGGGAGATGATGGAGCCGCTGGAGTACGAGGCCAGCGGCTCGTCATACATGTTTCTTCGGAAGCAGGGCAACATGACGTCAGGTTTGTCGTCCTCCACGCAGCCTTCACTGGCGCTGTGCATGTTCTGGTCGGGTAGACTGAGATTCATGCTCACGTGGCGTCAGCTGCACACGGTGATGAATGTGAGATCAGAGAGATGAAAGGATCTGAAAAACACAAATTCAACACAGTACAAGTTATTTCAACATTATTTCTAGATTAAATGAAAGATTTTCATTTGAGAAATGTTAGTGCCATGTATGTGTTACTTATTTCTTACATGTATCAAGGTAAAAAAAAAATACAACTTAAGTATTTTACTGTCTTTGCCCGGTGTCTCTTTGGATAAAGAAAATATTTCTAGAATATTGGAACTTAATGTTAATATTGATATAATATTATTAGAAAATATTTTCACATTTATTCACAATTTCGACTATTTTATTTAATAAATCTTGAAATTAGCTTTTGGTACAAACAAATTTAAGAATTACTTACATAGTGGACAAAGAAATGTAGTTTTACTGCTCCAGTTACATATGAAAGTACAGATCAAAGAAATCTCCATTATGTTCACAATCCTCAGTTGAGTTGAGAAATTAAATGCAAATGAATCATTGATCTCAAGCAATGAGAGTCCAGTCTTTTGTGTTGTTTCATCTTGGGGTCCAAATAATGGTTAACTTAAAGAATAAAAAGATGTATAGAACATAGGAATGTGAATATCTGCTCATGAAAGCCATCGTCCTCAGAGGGGAAACAGCTCTGTGTGTGGATACGTGGTTTTCATCTTCAGCAATAATTGAAAGCTCAACAGGCGTCTTTCCCTCTAATATGTATATAATAAAATACTTTGGGTCAAGCAACACTAAATTAATCATCTTAATTCAAATTATGTCTGCACATACAATTTAAACTAGTAGATGGGAACACACCATAAATATTTCAACATTACAACATACAATAAGTTACACAAGTTTATTTGTCCTATTTTTCTTTCTATTGATTCTTTTGAAATGAATAGCCCCCCTGTCAGAAATGACCAAACTGATGCAAAAGCATATGCGAGGAGCCATTTTTCTCATCTCGTTTGGAAAAGTGTAAGAGCTCTTATGCATTTTACATTTTGTAGACATTATGCATTTGGTCTCTTTGACAACCATTTAAAAATGACTTGCAACACAAATCTATACTCTAGCTGCTTTGTGGATAAATATAGATTTGCTACCAGCAGTGGAACATGGCATTTACTTATTTTTTTTTCAACTATTGAAAATTAAATAAATAACTGTTTAAAGTTGTTGCATCCATGTGTCGTTTTTAATACGAAAAAAATGAAAATGATTGGACTACACATATATTTGACTAAATTTGGACATATCTTCCAAGAAACACTGAGACATAACATAACCAGCTGTACAACAACTTATATATACGCAAGTATATATTTTTTTTTTAAATTTAAAAACTCACCAAAGCTGTCTGCGTGAAAGTGAAGAGATGAGCAAGTCTGTAAACACGCTCCCTGTCACTGTCCCACTGAATCCCGGCTTCACGCACACACACACGCACACACACATGCTCAATGGGAGAGTGGGCGGCGGTGGAGGGATCTTACCTGTTGCGCCTGGTGGTGGTGGTGCGGAGCGGAGGACGGCCTGTGCGCACTGAGAGGTGCACGGTCGCAGCGCAGCTCACAGTTACGCTTCATCCAGCCAAGTGAGTCGGGGCGTGGCCACGTTCATACACTTGGTGTGATGGTCGTGTGGACTCATCAGCGTTTAGCAAACTCTGTCACGCAGGAAAAAGTGTGTGTGTGTGGATCGGATATGATGTGAAATACATTGACTGTGGCATTCAATTAGTGAATCACCTCAACAATAACATGTGAATTCATTCAATTCTACTATTTCTATCTATATCTATTCTTTAGATTTCTCCTGACATTATATTATATTGTCTCCATGTGATGTTACATTTCTTTATCTTTTCTTATTGTGTCTCAGCTTGTATGTGCTATGCGATGTTTTGTTATGTTATACTATTACATTTACTGGACAGTTTAGTATATTACATCAAAGCATGGTATAACATCTCTTAGTTATTGTGTATAGTATATTGTTGTGTTTGATTCAGTGTACAGTTTAAGGTGTACCATTTTGTGGATATAAAAGCGTTTATTTCATACACATTTAGAAAGTTGCAGTATACCCAGTAAACGACATAAAGTCAAATAATAGAGGAGTTTGGCGGTGACCAAAGAGAGCCGCCACCCCACCCCCCTCCCCGCCCCTTCTTATGTGTCCCCCGCCGCCCCCCTGCACCGGGAACACATGGTTTGTCCCACACCACTTCCTCGCTACACCACTCGCGTGTGTGTAGCTTGTCGGTGTGACCGGAGTCTCCCTGCCGCGGACAGGCAGTTGTCACACAGCCAACATGTTATCCCATTCCCGGTGTCTCACCAGGAATTTCGGCCGCTCCCTCTCTGCCCTTCGACAGGTAGGCACAGAGCAGGCCGAAGCGAGCAAAGGTTTTTGGAGAAACTCTTCTCTGTACCCACTGGGCCGGTTTTGTTAGTGCTAGCATTAGCATAGCCGACTGTAGGCCGCGAACAGGCCGTTAACATTGTAAGCCAAGGACAGAATGACACCTTCAGCCGCAAGTCACCGCTGCAGTGTGTAGTCAAAGTGAA
>JAFBJT010106402.1:0-10954 GCA_016785325.1 Chascanopsetta lugubris
GTGGTGATATCTAGAGGTGAAGATGCATGTTGTGTCCATCATCTCACCCTGACCCCGAACCTATGGAAGACTTCATTTGTCATTAAAACTCAAAAAATGTTTTGTAAGTTCACTCTGGGCCACTGTAAAAACACGGCAGCCCTCACAGAGAGGACCTGCTCCTCATCATCACAACATATAAGTGATTTTTAATTCATGAAAATGTCAGTATAGAATTGTTTTTGTACCATTTTTAGTGACAAAATGACCGAAATCTTACACACTGCACCTTTAAGAAATGATTGAATAAATTATAATAAAGATGTCCTACTTAACAGCTGCGCTTTTTGTGTGACTACAACTGCAGTGAGAATGTTCTGTGTAACGTACAGCGCAGTCCAACAGGCTTCAAATAGTATCGCTGTTTTTACATCGTGGGGAAAATGTGCATGCCAACATGTTGGCCTGCAGGTCTGACACCACACCACTAGGGTGAGGTTTGTCAATGCCAGTGCCTAATAAGGGTGCTGTGTAAACCTGTATTTATGTTGCGTATGTTATGGTCACTGTGTGTGTGTGTGTGTGTGTGTGTGTGTGTGTGTGTGTGTGTGTGTGTTGACAAGTGACAGGTCTTCTGGGCCAGTGATGTTGACAGACAAGAACGCATCACTGTCACCTCTCCACTGCCCTGACAGGAAGCCAGGGCGGCCATGGCAGGTGTAAGTAACACATTATAGCCTGGATGCTAACACACTGTGACATGTGCTCCCTAACACACACACACACACACACACACACACACACACACACACACACACACACACACACACACACGCACACAGTGACCACCCACTCACCACTCACAGTTATTATCCTAATTAGAGTCTGTACAAAATGTTTTTCAGTGAAATGCCAGGGATTTGGATGTTAGTGCCCAAAACTATTTCACATCTTTTTAATGGAGTTTCAATTTGATGGATGGGCGGTCGGATGATGGATGGACAGTTAGATAGGCGGATGTTTCTACTGATGTTCTGCAGATATTGATGGATGGTTTGATGAATTGATGGATGAATGGTAGGATGGATGATGGGTGGATGGATGAATGATGAATGGTTGAATGGATGGACAGATAGATGACGGATGGATTGATGGATGAATGGATGGATGGTCTTTTGGATGGATGAATGATGAATGGTGGGATGGATGGATGGATGGATGGATGATGGATGAATGGTTGGATGGATGGATGGATGGATGGATGAATGATGAATGGTTGGATGGATGGACAGATAGATGACGGATGGATTGATGGATGAATGGATGGATGGTCTTTTGGATGGATGAATGATGAATGGTGGGATGGATGGATGGATGGATGGATGATGGATGAATGGTTGGATGGATGGATGGATGGATGGATGAATGATGAATGGTTGGATGGATGGGCAGATGGATGGTTGGATGGATGGATGATAGATGGATGGATGGTCTTTTGGATGGATGTATGGATGAATGATGAATGGTGGGATGGATGGACAGATGGATGACTGATGGATGGATGGATGACAAATAGATGAATGATGAATGGTTGTATGAATGGACCGATGGATGGAGGATGATGGATGAATGGTTGGATGGATGGATGGACGGACGAATGATGAATGGTTGGATGGACGATGGATGGATGGACAGATGGATGACTGAAAGAGAAAAACAGAAAAAACAGTATTGCGAAAGGAAAACAGTTATTATGGTCTGTACGAGATGATTTTCAATGAAAAGCCAGGGATTGGATGAAAGTGATGCACTGCAGTGGGGTCAGACAGGACGTCTTTCATGTATTTACCCACATGACAAACGAAGAAGGAGCCCGAAACCATTTTGCATCTTTTCAATCGAGTTTCAATTTGAGGGATGAAGAATAAGCCTACGTGCTTTTATTGTGGTTAAAACTCAATCACAAGCGTAATGAGAGCTAATGAGCCCATCATCATGCAAATGCATACACGGGCAACTGGAAAACTTCCACCCTCATGTCGACGGGTTTGTTTGTGTGCATCATCATCAGTCTGTGGCTGACCTGGGCAACACGTGGCTTGTGGGCCAGAACTGGTCCACATGATGGTTCAGTGGGGTCCGTGAGGCCAAGGATGGAACAAAAGGGTTTTAAACAAAATGGTGATCTTGTGCACATTTAAATCTCCCTGACATAAACACTCAGTTTCTTAGACCGCAAAATAAAAGCCCCACTGTAGAAAAGCACCCCCATTCATTTACAGTCCAATTTTATTCTGAAATGAGGGTTTTCTGTATTTCTGAGCATAAGGGAACTGTTTGTATTTATTCAAATTGACCAGTTTGTTTTTTTAATAAGTTGGTGTTCAGAGTAATTGGTACTGAAGTAAAAATGATGTAGATAAAACATAAGATGCTTTTGATTATTTCATAGAATGATAACAACAGGTCTTAACAACGTTTGTTTGGCCACCAGTAACAATCTGTGTTTCTCATGTGGCCCCTCCCTCTGGAATGATAATTGCCCACTCCAGCTCTGTGGTGTTGGGAATCCTTTACTAATACTGTTGTATGATCAAAGCCACTTTCCTCATGCTGCCTTGTTATTCTCCGACTTCACCCACATTTCCTCGAATAACTTTTATTGATGTATATCACACGGTGGCTTTCCACCTTCTTTATAACGCCTTGTAATGTATGCGTCTATATAGTCATCCATCAATCATTGAGCCAGGTCCGAGTGCATGCGCCGACACAATCCAGGCAATGATGAAAACTGAAATGTAATATTAATAAACCTGTGGCCAGCTCATATCACAATGGAATGTGTGGAATATGTCGAGTTTCTCTGACTCACTGAAGCCTCTGACAGAGTCTCAGGGACTGATGCGCTCGCTCAGCCTCTAAACTCTAGTAATTCATTCATGACATGGCCGTTGTTTGTCTACGTTCCACAAAGCGTCTCGCTGCCTCCAGCGCGCACACAGATTCTTATTCTGTTGCAGTTTCCATGGAATGTTATTTTCCTCCCTGAAGCATAAACAACATCATCTCAGCCACTCACCTTCAAAGCATCTGACACTCTGTTCAAATCTGAATTAAGCTTCTTTAACGAAACGTACAGTTGTGGGGGGGGGGGGGGGGGGGGGTGGGGTGATGACGAGGAGATGAAACTTTGTGATGAAGGATTAAGGTGAAAGTATTTCAATCTGGAAATAATGTCCATATAAATGTGTAGTCACCATTGAGCGTTTATCTCCCATAGGTTTCTGCAGAGTGCTTCTGAGTTTCGTAGTGGGCGATTTCCCCAATGCCTAACTTCTCCTATACTTCCTGGTTTGTACAAAAATGGGCAAAGAGGTGGAGCACCAAGTGAGCAGGGATGGGCTCATGGTGCTTTCACAGCATCCACACAAGGTCGGCCCAGATGCCACTCGAGAGGCCACGCCCCTTAATTATACACAATTTCACACCTGTATAGAATAGAAATAAGGGTCTTAAAAACATTCACCCCCTGTACTGTCACTCATTAGTAACAGATGTGACTGACCGAGACCGAAACTGTCGTTTGAACCAGGCTTTAAACATGTTTCATTCACCTCCCAAGGTGAACATTTTAACATGGGAGTCTATGGGGATTGACTCGCTTTTGGAGTCAGCCTCAAGTGGCCACACTGTGAACTGCTAGTTCCGTATTGGCCTCATCCAACAGCCCCCGAGGTTACTGCTTGGATCAGACTTGATGAATGAATTGGCCTCACTCTTTTGTCGTCACAAGTAAAGAATTTTACCCGACGATTACAAAATGAATGGGGTGGCAGTGGCTCAGTGGCAAGATCAGCTGCCTTTGGAAGCAAAAGTCACTGGTTCAAATCCCACTCAAGCCCTGCTGCGGTGTCACTGGCCCAATGCATACCGGTAGAAATTAGTCTATTTAAAATGAATGACTACATAAATAAATAAAATACATAAATGCATTAATAAATAAAATGAATAAATATAGAATTGTGTTCATGGTATGCAGTAAGTGAATGCCCATGTCACCTGGCCTAAGTAAGGTGGTTCCTTTCCGCCAACCCCCCTCGGTTAAGTTGAAGTTTGATCCCATTGGGTACATTCTAAAATAAATTGGCGAATAGTAAATAGTAAGATATCATATGAATGAAGGAGAATATAAATCTGTTGCAGCGGCGAACTGAGCTTGTTGTTTTCCCTGATTTCCTGCTGAGCCTTTCATGTCACTTCCTTGTCACATCGTATTTCTCACAGGAGACATCATCAGGGAAACACGACGGGCCATGTTGTGTGGAAATGCTGCCGTCAACAGACTTTGACGGGTAGGTTTTCTTTTTTCATTTATTTGTTTGTTTGCTTGATTGCTTTGCTCTTGTTTCCACATCAGTTGATTTCCACTGTCAGAAAATGGCAAACATAGGGAAAGGAGTCACAGGATGGTTTCCTGTGCACTTGTTTAAATGCAGATTAAAGGGCACTTCTGCAGGCTTTTTCCTCCAATAATATAGACACATTTTATAATATACTCAAATCAAATGCACCGGCACCACTCCAATGCCTGTACAAGTCCATCATAAGACCGAGATGATTATGTTTTGGGTTGTTCAGCCTCGGAGGATGTAGCTGCTCGGCCGAGTGTCACTCTACTTGATTTTGTGATTGATGAAAGTAAAGAGTGAACCCAGAGGAACAAGAGACTTGAAATACTTGCATATAAATAATAATGATATATATGTCAGGGGTGTAACGGTACACAAATCAGTTGTCAAGAAAAGGTGCTTTGACGTCGCGCTCAGTCAACAGATGCAGACCACTCTATTGTCCCCATCCCTGCCGGGATAAACCATCTGTGATCTCTGAGAGGAGGGGGTTTTCGTGAGATTCCTCCCACACGTTGGACCTTAAAAGATGATTGAGAGTCATATACCATACATAGATTGTTTTGAAGCAAAGTCCTGCACACTATTCCTTTAAGCTGTCACCTGGTGAGTCTCCTCCATGTGGAGAGCTTGGCTCCTCCCTCCTGTTTCACCAGGGAGAGGAAGGACTGTGGCCTCCGTGCTTAGCTTGTCCTGGTCTGGTGGGACTGGTTCCAATATAAAAATGTTAAGGCTGTTCTCTGACAGACTCAGGCCCTTGGGACATTAACATATGGAACATATGTATCGGCACCAGTCTTTGGGCACCTATTCATATCATTATCATCACCACCTCTGCCATCGTTTGCATGCTGCGCCATAGTTTTTAAAGGTGCAGTGTGCACAATTTTTGTCACTTCTATTGATAGAAAAGAATACTACAAAAATAATTACATTCTGACATTTTCATCATCACCTAGATGCATTTTTGTTCCCATTACCACGGAAGGTGCAGTGTGTAAGATGTTGGTCATTTCTGCCACTTCGAAAATATTACAAAACAATTACATACTGACATTTTCATGAATCACCTAAATGTATTATTTTTTTTCTATTTCCCTGAACTGAGCCCTTTAATATTGAGCTGATCATTTCCTGTCGAGCGTCACAAACGGCAAAGAAGCTACGAATATAAAGATTTTGTGTGTCATGGTGAAGGTTGTGCGGGTTTTTTTGCATTTAGATGTGTATGGCTGTTCCCAAGCAGGAACCCCCCCCCCCCCCCCCCCCCACACACACACACACACACACACTCCTCCTGGAGGTCACTTTGAAACAAAATAGATTTTTCCTGATCTCAGCCGAGGCTGCGGGGAAGGTCACTTCATTAATCACAGCTAAATGCCACTATCTGCCCGTCTCCTTTCTTAACCGAGTAACACCCACAGATAACATCATTGATTAATACTAATAATAAATTCTGCTTTCGACACTGAGCATCATTCTGTGAGGAGGGTGGATGGGGTGGAGGGGACCTTTAATTATTATGTAAAGACTCATTAGGTTAATGCCATTGTCTGCCCCGGTGGCACGGGGGGGGGGGGCAAATGGATGTTTTCCTCCAGCCGTGGCCTTTTGGTGAGACAAGATACTCTCAACAGCCCCCCCCCCCCATCCCCCTCTCACTTCCTGTGTCTCACCCATATGCGCGCCAGCCTCGTTTCCCTGTTGAGTCAGCGTTGGAAAATGTCAAGTCAGATTTTTGCTTGAGAGGATTTTGGCAGATGGACTGAAGCGTAAATGATGGAAGTGGAGCGGGTGGAGTGGGGGCAGGGGGGCGAGTTGTGCATCTGCATGGCAGTTGGTGCGTGTGTGTGTTCACTCCTGCTGTGACACGTACATATGTGTGTACACACTCAGTTACGTCAGTGCCACGAGTCATGTCAGGGTACGTGCAGCACATGCCATGTTATCTCATCATCTGCCAATGCATGCTGTGTATACGCCGATGCCCTGGCACCACCCAGTGGCTTTTATTTTGTAGTAATAATAACACGCCGTGACATGCTCACATAAATAAAGCTGTGGCCGGTTATTAATGCTGTGTCATGATCAGGGCCTGTTATACATTCAGCTGTGACACCAAAGCCTGTGGGAGATCTTCCCTGCACAGGAATAATCCGCCTGCATTACAGGAAGTGATGCATTTTTCATGTCTGATTCGTTCTGAATAAAACAACCTGCTCGTTAGCATTAGCGTCCTCAAAGACTGAGGCAGCACCGGCAGACAATTCATTTTATAGAAGAATGATCCAGGACCTGAGGAGCAGCACCAGGCGCCAGTGTGGGTCACAGACATGGCACCTGTAGTTTTCATGCAGTAACACAACACATTCATTCATTCACTCATGCCCTCACACACACACACACACACACACACACACACACACACACACACACACACACAGAGAAAGCTGCAGTGGTCCCTGATCTGATTCAATAGGCTGAATGCACCACTCAGCTCATCCATCCCCAGGCCCTCTGCAGCATGTCAGCACCATCTTGTGGGGGAGTCTCTTCAAGTAAATATAAATGAATAGAGACCCACATGCATTAAGCTCCAAATCGCTCCATTAAAGCTCAAATAGAGCTCTATTCACCCCCAGATAAAACAACAGGGACAGAGTCAGACAGTGATGATGATTCTACTACATTTACCACTACTATAATAATCATAATCATCATAATAGTTCTTATTATTATTACACGTTTTTAACATTTATCTACAATAAACTAGCATGAGAGATCATTATTTCGCATCAAATTCGTAAAATAAAATGACAAGGACATTTGACATGTAATTTAGATACTTTTGTTAATTATCTTTTACAGCGTCTGAGCTGAAGTTAATGGTGTTTTATGAGTGTACAGTTATCGGATCGTATATGTCCCTGAAACGAGCTTCATCCAACATTCAAACCCACGTCACTAAATCTGCAGAGTCACAGCGCAACACCTGGGACACTTTGTCGTGATATATATCCTCTGTGTCTGTTTTATGAGTTCTCCTGTGAGAGGAACAGTTGGAATAGCATTCTCACCCACGGCTGCTGCTGCTGCTCCGCTCATTTTCATGTACATTTGAATCACCTGGCACCGGTTCATTTCAATGATTTCACAATAAAGTGAAGTCAACGAGCTGAAAGTTTTCTTCACCTTCACCAGGAGAGAGGTGTGTGTGTGTGTGTGTATCCTGGCAGCTGCACCGTGGAAGTGCACAGGATTTATTATCTAAAATGATTTACGCCTGTACCATTGATGTCGATTTTGAGACGTTGTGATTACTTTACATACAGAGATTGAAAATGTCCAGAAGTTAGAAATGTAGCGAAGAATTCACATTTCACAGACATCTCCAAAATAATGGGGATACTCGATTGTCATATAGGAATAGGATGATTTTTAAAAATCCAACCCGAAGTGCACAGGACACACCAGCACCCAACAGCCTTACCCGCCACATGCTGAGTGTTCGTTGTGAACCTGGAGATGGCCGCCAGGTGGCGCTGCTGGCGGGCAGACCTTGGCTCAGTCACCTTGGACATAGCAAATATCAATGGTTTGTGGTTGTTCTAAAACTATTTAAAAGCATGAAACAGCGCCCCCAAAATCCCATTAGTAGGCAAAAATACCACATGGAAGGTTGCTGGTACGGATTAGAACAAACAGTCTTGTCTGTTATTGTTGACAATGGGATTGAGAGTGACATGACTTCCATTGACCACCAGATGTCACTATTCTTGACCACCAGATGTCACTGTTCTTAGTTCAAAGCTTTGAATCTTTTTCCGCACAATGAGAAAGAAAGCTTCAGAGCTTCATGAGGCTTCACCTGCCCATCACTAAGTGAGATGTTATTATAAATCAAAGACAATGGTCAAAACAATGCCATTCGATTGCTTGATGGGGGGGGGGGGGGGGGTATATAGAATCTCGACTAGACCGCCACATTGAGCCGGCCCTGGATGGATGGATGGATTTGTGAATGTGTTGCTGGCGACTGGCGATGTACAATAATTATTCATGACACTGTGTGTGGGTGGGAACACACCCGGTCACTGACATGTTGGAGCAGGCAAGTCATTCGCTTTGACTCCCTGTAAGTTTCATGCTTTTCATGGTGTTAACACCACACACGTCTTTTTCTTTTTTTTAAGTGAAATGTTTATTTTATTTCTGCAAATTAAAGCTGCATATTGACTGACTGACTGACTGACTGACTGGGCCTCAGGCCACCACACACAACATCTTGTCTGTTATGACGAACTGACTGGTTTACTGGCAGTGTAACACTGTGTGGTGCGGTGTAGATCACCAACAGACTAGACAGGAAGTTGGGCTTTGTCCTTTCAAAATAAAATGTACTTCTATGGCCGAACGATCCAGACGCGTAAAAAAAAAGAGTATTAAAGCATGACTCAGAAATAACACTTACAAAACAAGAGAATAAAAATCAGATTGACATTTTACAAGATAAGATTATGAAACCTAGCCCACAAATAATTTGACAATTTTTTCATTTTCTCGTTTTAACTGTGCCTAACCCATAATCATTCTTATGCTTGTACCCATTCCGTACCAGTTCATCATCAAATCAAATGTTAATTATCTCAATTGATCAAATGAAAGGAAATGTGTCAGGTGAAGTTGCGTATTGCAGCATGTGGGAGAGATTATTTACACAGAAAAAAATCAGATTAAATTATGATTCTGAGTTGGAAATCATTTGACCTAGATATTACAAACTAGACCTCATTGTGCATCATTTAATTTTAGAGAATAGCACAGATTAGTAAATATCCCTTTATATTTGAAAGTGTAATCTCACCATTGTTCATCTTTAAAGGTGCAGTTTGTAAGATTTGATGACCTCTAGAGGTGAAGTTGTGTATTGTATCCATCACCTCACCCTCACCCTTACAGGAGAAACGATGGTAGACTTCAGTTGTCATGAAAACTTAAAAGATGTTTAGTACGTCCACGTTTAGTTCTGTAAAAACATGGCAGCCCCAAAGAGTGGACCCGCTCCTCATGTAAATATACATGAATGGGCTCATTTAAGGGTAAGTGAAGAAAGATAATACATTCAGGTGATTATAAAATTCATGAAATGTCAGTATGTAACTGATTTATAATATTTTTAGAGGTGACAAAAATGGCTGAAATCTTGCACACTGCACCTTTAAATGTATTTACATTTTTTGGCATCTTGTATGCTTTTCCATCCATAGCATTTGAATACATATTGTTTGTCTGTTCCGGGCTCCTGTAAATACATGGTGGTGCAACATAGTGCCCCCCTGCTGGGATGTTCATCTTGATTAAGAGTAATTAAAACAATAACATCACTGTAGTTAATAATTTGTCATAATTATACACACGTGAAATCATTCATTGAGTTCTATTAATGGCAATTGAATTAATGTCACCTTTATTTTGATTACATTAATTACATTTAAATAAATACACTTTGTACAATAGGGCGGCAGTTGCTCATTGGTTAGCGCAGTCATCTTTGGTAGCAAAGGTTGCTGGTTCGAGTCCTATTCAGGCCCTGCAACAGTGTCACAAGCCCTGACACTGATACCCCCAATGGCCCTATGTGTACTGGTAGAAATACTCCGGCATGACATGGCATGACATTTTGTACAATACAAGAATTAATAATAAATTGAAAATAAACTTTAAAAAATATATATACTAGAAATTACATATAAGCATGTAAACTCAATTCTAAACAATTTTGCACTTTGTTGCTGTGTTTTGAGGTGTGCTTCATGAATTAATTAATTTTCTGTGACGACACTTGTAACTCCGCATGTTCAGGGCCTTATTTTGAAATGCTTAACCGGAAGTAGTTGGAGTGCCACAGTTACGTGCTGCTTCCGCGGTGTTTTTCGATGGTTCCTACTGTATGTACGTTGAGAAGGAGTGACAGTTGAACAGGAGGGGGGAGGAGAAGTTATTTCCCTCTGCTTTCACCTTCTCCTCTTCATCATGGAGGCTCGGGCTGACTTCACCCGGCAGGAGATCAACAGCACGGTGTGGGAAGTCCCGGAGAAATACACTCGGCTGAAACAGATAGGCACCGGGGCGTACGGCTCTGTGTGGTGAGTCTGAACACCGTGTGTGTAGGTGTATTAATGTGTATGTGGTGAGGCGTGTGTGTGTGTGTCTGTGTGTGTCTGTGTGTGTGTGTGTGTGTGTGTGTGTGTGTGTGTGTGTAGAGCTACTGTACCGTGAGTGAGGCCAGTTCTCATCAGCTAAGAACAACAACAACACTGAACTGCAGGTGGGCCCAGGTTATATCCTGGACCCCATCAGACTATAGCTGGTTATCACACCTTGAACCTGTTTTATTACACAGCACAACAACAACATGTGTCAGCATTAACCCTGCTGACGTCATAGCATGTTCATCCCACACACTCACACATACATGTATACACATACCACAAGAGACCATCAAATAGGGCAATTTTGCATTGTCTTCCATACCATACATTACAGGTGACGATGTATTC
>JAFBJT010106402.1:13425-33772 GCA_016785325.1 Chascanopsetta lugubris
TGACCCCCCCCGAACCTGTATCAAAACAGCTTGCGAGTATTGTCCCGATAAATCCAGTCTGGATTTTAAATGAACCCGGCGCACCAGCATGTACTTCAAGTCGAGGGCGAGTTATTGCATCAGACGCGCATGCAAAGGAGAGGAGTTGACTTTTGAAATGGGCCACCGGGCTGAGCCGATCCATCATTCTCAGGGCGGCGAGGCCGGGGTCGGGGGGGGGGGGTTTAAGGAGGGCAGGGAATCCAGGTCACGGAGAAGACGGGAGGAGTGAAAGTGATAGAGAGACATGTGCATTCACATCTGTGTGGCGATGAAAACATCCCATCATGGGTGAATGAATTGGTTTCAGAGTGAATCGGGGCTTAAATTGAAACGTAAAGGGGCAGTGTAGAAGATTTGGTGACATCTAGTGGTGAAGTCGCATGTTGTAGCCATCACCTCGCACTCACCCTTCAAGAACCTATGGTCGACTTCAGTTGGCATCAAAACCCAAAAGATGTTTAGTGCGTCCGCTACTGTAAAAACATTACACTCATAAATCATCACCGTAACTATTATATTATATATTTTTTTGTTTTGCTTAGAAATTCAGATCATAGATCATTTTCTTCCTCACTGCCTCGTACAGCTTGTACAGTCACACTTTACCAATCGTGAAATGAACAGAACAAAAAAAGAATCCAAAAAATACAAAACGTATTTTCATTTACAGTGTGTACAGTGTTTTTTTAAATTAAAATAACATGTAAACATATGTGCAGTTAAAGCGACAGGGTTACATTTTGCAGCCTACAGTAAACGTTTTCCTGGCTTGCTGGATCGAGTTTGTGCATTCAATCAATTTTATATTGTATTTAACCTGCTTGTATAAGCAATGTATAGTCATTAGTGCTAATGATATGAAATATAGTGACATCAATATGCACTTAAATTACAATTAAAAATGAACTAGGTGTGTGGGCGGTTTGACTGATGCATCATTATCACTGATTTGAGGGAAAGACAAACAGTCATACACAGACACACTCACACTCATACACTGACACACACACACACACACACACACACACACACACACACACACACACACACACAGAAGCCCCCCGGAAGGTACTCACGTTTCCAAATTTAAAGAGCTCGCAAAGCAAAGCAAAGCAAAGCAAAGCCACGGAGAAGAATAAACTGTGAATTTAAAATCATCCCTCGTTTTAATGACTTGTTGTTGTCTTGAAAAAAAATTCATTTGTTGAAATGTTTTCAGGGGATCTGCGGAGGAGTCAGCCAATTTAAAATAGTGTAGATTATTTTTTGCCCGAGGATGAAGAGAGAGGGGAAAAAAAGTATTTGTATGTGCTATGCATTTTTCAGCATATTTTGCTCCATATGTTCACACTGTATGGAAACAGTTGTAGAAGTGAAATATTTAGGTGTGAGAGCTGGGAGTTCTCTGCCACCTTCTAGTGTCTTGGAGGCATCCGAGCTGTAATTACAACACAGGTTGATTTTTCTTTTGCTTTTAATTTGCTTTTTAGCAAAACAGGAACTTTGTTTGAACTGGAATTGTATTTGTATTTCACATCAGCATACTGATACAATTTAATATGTGTCACTATTAGAGCAGATTGAAAGTCTCACTATCCACAGCTCCTGCTCCTGTTTTGACTTTCTCATCAAAACGCTCTGTAGAGCTCCGAGCCCCTCTCTCACAGAAAAGCCTCGATTGTTCTGATTGGCCAGCTGGCCCGTGTTCTTGTGAGTGGTCCACTGCTGCCGGCTGGTGTATATAGGAAGTGAGGCCTCCAATGACAAATCAGACCAGCACTGTTTTAAAATGTCACAACAGAAGATGAAAAGTGGGGACAAAATGTTCTCAGTGATAAACAGCGCCCCCTGCTGCACAGGCAACACCCACGCCACCAATTAAACGACAGGACAACATGGAGAAAGCACATTGCGGCTCCTTGAACAGTCTTTCTTTAAGTCGACCTGCAGAGCAAATGAAGCGGTTACGTGGCGCGCGGTGACCCATCACCCTGGTCTGAGATTGCACAAAAAAAAGAGTGGCAGCGAGTTCAAAAGTGGCCGAGTCATGTTTCACAGGAATTCGGGGGACAAACGTAACTGGCAAATCTCAAAAGCACCTGACAAAGCCTGACCTCCGGGTTACCCCGAAGGAAGTGCAATAACAAAAGGCAGAGATAGTATTACGAGGTGAGGTCTATCTCTCGCACACAGATGCATGCACTGGGACACACCTACGTGCACACATTCATAACCGGGGGGCAGGAAATGCCTCTGACAACCGCCCCATCCCTGCAGCAGGGGATGGAAAGCAGAGTCAAACCATGCCCGTGCACTGACCATCAAACTCCTCACATGGAGGCAAATTCAATTCCACACTCCCACACCGAGCCTTGCTAATGGATATTTGCCAAAAGGCGACTGAGTGAAACATCCCCACAGGCTGTAATCATCCTGTCTTATTGTGATTAATATGCACAGTGAAACATTTTAATTTGAAAAGTCACCGGCGCGTTGGGTTTCTCTCCGTTACGGCCGTGTCAGCCGCCCGAGACGCCCACGCCGCCGCCGCCACCGCCGCCGCCGCTCTCCAGTAGAATCTGACACCAAACAGATTTGGCTGAAAAACACTTCTCTTCACTCTCTTTTGAACTCGTCCTCGTTTTCACTCCATCTTGTGTTTCTTTCGTTCTCTCCGCGCGTTTGTTCGACACGACCTCGTAGAAAGTATCAGCGGGGAGAAGCGGCCAAGAAAGCAGCAGACTTGCTTATGTTGGCAGGAGTGAAGGGAGAGAGCGGAGTGGAGAGGATCAGAGGTGGGTATCAAGTGGTGGTAAATAAGATGGAAAAGAATTCATTGCAGAAAAATGGACATGTTTTGGTTCCTCTGGTTTCTCTGCAGATGTTACTCAGACTACGCGGGCGATCCACTTTTTGAAGCAAAGCACTTCAGACTGTGCCACAACAGACTCCGATATCCTCCCTTTCAGCTTGTTTACATTCGAACTTCTTCCAGTTGACCCTACGACATCACAGACCCATCCATCAAGTTAGCTGTGGTGAGCCACCTACAGAATGAATGCACAACTTTACAGCGCTTAATACATCCTGTATCCTTGAGTCTGTTCTATTGATAGTGTTCGGAGACCACCGACACCACCGATGACCTCATGTGCAAATTGTTGATGTGATTTGACTTTGGGGCCAAAGAAACTGTGGCGCAGGTACAGACTACCTGTGCCATTTTGGCTCTGACTGGCTGTGAACATGCTGAGCTCATTGTACTCGCAGTTGCATTCCCAGGGTGTGTTAATCCAATTTTGGGAAATTCAATTATGGGTGCAGTGGGTAACATTCAGTGACATCTAGTGGTGAAGTTGCATGTGGCCTTATGTTTGACAACCCTGCCCTAAAATGAGCCCTTTATATTTATTTATATCAGATCAAATCCTCTGCACAGAGGCAGCCATGGTCAAAGTAAACACTGTTCAATTTTGAATGATGACTCAAAGCAGACAGATGTTTTCCTTTGCACAGAAATGCGAGTCGGAGGGTCGTGAATTCTAACATGCAACCTCACCACTAGATGTCACCACAACCTACACAGCACATTTAAAGGTGCAGTGTGTAAGATTTGGTGACATCTAGAGGTGAAGTTGTATGTTGTATCCATCACCTCACCCTCACCCTCCTGAGCATGCAGGAGAACCTCTGGTCGATTTCAGCTGCCATTAAAATTCCAAAAATGTTCAGTATGTCCACTCTGGGCTACTGTAAACACATGGCGGCCCACACTGACAGGACCCCACCCCTCGTGGAAATATACAATAATGGGCTCATGAAAGAGTCATGAAAAACGAATCAAACATTTAGGTGATTAAAAATTCATGAAAATGTCAGTATGTCATTGTTTTGTACGATTTTTAAAAGGGACAAAAATAAGCGGAATCTTACACACTGCGCCTTTAAAGCCGCTGTATAATTCATGTAAGATGTAAGAAACTGATGATTTTTTACATTTTTTAAAAATTTCTTTTTAAACATATTTGCATGTTGCACCAAATTGTTCACTCTTAAGAACACAGCTTCTTGCAGGTGGCAATGTGCCCATACAGAGAGATATCTGACTCACACATGATGCTGCATCCAATCGGCAGGATTAATCATCTCCCTGCTCCACAGCCATAGTGGGTTGCTCCATCTCGGCCCGGAGGAGACATCAAACGTACTCTCCCCTTGCCCGCCTGCCTCCCGTTTCCCCTGGAGAGACAGAGATGGGTTAGAGGAGTGGAGACTGGCCTCTGGTAGTGCAACTCTCTGTGGAGTCCATATTGATTACACCTGCCACCGGCGGCTAGCTAGAGCTGTGTGCTCTGACAGCTGGCAGCACAGGGCGAGATGGATAACTGCTCCAGCCCGGCTGCAGCCAGCTACATCATCACTTGGCACTGCTGAGGCCGTTTGGAAGGGGGAAAAAGGCAAAGATGCTGTTTTCCTTTTGCTTTCTGTGTCACTGGCGCAGTTTTAGTTTCACGTCTTCGCCGCGTCGTGAGGTTCTCTAAACGAGAGCTTTGCTGCCCTGACACGCTGGTGCTTAAAGGGTTAACATGTTCTCACCTCCTCGACTCCTCTACCCTCCGACTAGACAGTATCAGTATGTATGTGACTCTTGTACCTTTCTATCTATTCACCTAATTGTCTTAGTACAACACGCGGTGTGTTTCCCGGTGCCTCGGAAAGTGCTGTGTCACATTTCGAAGGATTTGCGATGCATTTAATATCATTTAAAGGTGCGGTGTGTAACATTTGGTGACCTCTAGAGACGGAGGTGAGCTGCTTACAATGTCCAGCAGGAAAGTACTGTTCGAGCACGTCGGTTTGGAGCAGATACTGCGCTCATACATATTAATGGCTGAACATATAAACACACAAGGATGATGCTCTTCCCGTGTTCCTTCGTATCATTTTCAACACACGACTGACCACGGGCTGATCTCACAGCAAAAGTTGTCCTTATCGGAGATGGACAGAGCGTTTGGAAGCGTTTCAAAGTGAGCAAGACGGCGAAAAACATTTCTTCCCTTTTATTTCGGCCCCTGGGGACGGGCTCGCGAAACTCAAACACTGACTTGTGGGAAGAGTTGTAAGGTAAAGCCGGTGCGAATCCCTCCACCGCCCCCACCCTCCCGTTCACTCGCCACTCCTCCTGTAGGCTAGCTGGCTACATGGTGTTGATTATGGAGATGAGTGGCTATGAACTCGATATTTTCCGAGGTGCGGCGAGAGGACTGTAAAGCAGGCAGACGCCTGAGCTCTCGCGCAGGAGAGCCGGAGAGTAAGCAAGCTAAATGGGTGTAGGGGGGATTCGCGGGGGCTTAGTCGGGATAAGGAATTGGGATCGAGTGCTGTGTTTCTCTCATTCCTCCGGCGCTCCTCGCTCTCCTCGCGCTCCTATCTGTTTTCACGCCCCACAGGTCTTATTTATCTCTCGACCTTTGGAAACACAAACCTATCGCAACCAAACGAGATAAATAAATAAATGCACTCACAATTGAAGTGGTGTAATTAAAAAAGTAATTTGATGTATGACGGTGCGCGATGCACTTTCTCCGACGTGGCCCGGTGATGTTGAGCAAACATTTGCTCTGCTTAAAGGGGCAGTGTGCTCGATTTTTGTCACTTCTAAAAATAGTTCAAAACAATAACATCCAGACATTTTAATGAATTCATAATCACCTAAATGTTTCGCATCCCCCTCAAATGAGCCCATTGATGTATATTTCCATGAGGAGTGGGTCCTCTCTAAGGGAGCCGCCATGTTTTTACAGTAGCCCAGAGTGTTTTAATGACAACTGAAGTCTTTCATGTTCAGAAGGGTGAGGGTGAGGTGATGGATACAATATGCAACTCCACCAAGAGATGTCACCAAATCTTACACACTGCACCTTTAATGATTCATACTCCTCGGTATTATTCCGACTTTCTTTGTCATTCGACTGTGCACAGGAACCGCCCCCCCCCCCCAAACACCAACAACACCAGCGTGCATCTGTCTTCGGTAGCGTTCATCAAAAGACCAGCGTCTCCCCCGACACCGATACAAGAATCCAGGATCAAGTTGCTCTACTTTTTATTTATTGTGCCGCACCGGGGCGTGTTTAAATATCTTCTATCTGGAGCTTAGTCTGTTTTGACCCAGCCATTATTTCCGCGGTAGGAACCGGGGATAAACCCAGACCTCTGCGTCTCACCAGAGCTGGAATCAAAAGAGTGAGACCGGAGATGGGGAGAGATAGAAATAGAGAGAGAGAGAGAGAGAGAGAGAGAGAGAGAGAGAGAGAGAGAGAGAGAGAGAGAGAGAGAGAGAGAGAGAGAGAGAGAGAGAGAGAGAGAGTGAGGTAGAGAGAGAGAGAATCAGTCAGTTCAGGTATTTTGAGAGTCAGTCAGTCAGCGACTTGCCTGTCAGGCAAGTAGCTACCTTCTCAGCTGTCTGCTGATGCCTGATGAAGTAGGAGACATGCCGAGGCATTAATGGAACTGAAACGAAAATAAACCGTTTTCAAGTGTAAAAACAGATGCACGCATGCAGCTGCGTAGGAACTTGGCAGCGTTCGCCTTTGATTTATTCCTCCGGGGCGGAGGAGGATGGCGTTTTTTTGTTTTGCTTTTTTTTGTCTTTTTGGGACGGGAGGGGAGGAAAACATGGCAACACAAGGAACATCCCGAGTTTGCCACAGGAAATCAATTTATTTGAGAGGGCAGCCGGGGCTAAAAATAGGGAAGCCCCCCCCCCCCCCCCCAAAAAAAAAATTGTGCTGGAATTAATTGTGAGAGGGAGAGAGAGACAGAGAGAGAGAGAGAGAGAGAAAGAGAAGACTCCAGAGAGCCAAAGTCTGTTCTCCCTCTTGTATTTTTTTTTTTTCTTCATATGGAAATTTTGGCCCGGGTCTAGTTGTCGTGTTATTTTGTTTTCAGCGTATTTCTGCTTGTCTGCAGCTGTCAAAACACGACTGAATCTCAATCACTTCCCTCCCTGATACCACAACTTACCCAACTTGTCAACACTACTGCCGGCTGCCTTATTTGACAGGATGGCATGATTTATCACAACTTCTCCACAGTAAATAGACAATAACTGTTTTGTCACACACCGCTGACTTCCAACTGGGGTTTTGGGGGGGGGGGAGTGTGCGAGGGGAGTGCTGCCAGGCCCTTATGGGGGCTGAGGTGTTGTTTTTAATGAGATCTCACAGCGGTGTTTAAATATTTAACCGTTCCTGGTGAAGCCTCCCCAACAGCCGCCAGGCAAAGAGTGGTGAGGTTTCGTGCAGTCGTCATGGGCTGTACAGCACCTATACCCTGCAAACATCAGAAAATAAGCTGAATATATAATGGGGGATCTGAACACACAACCCGCTGTGCCTATGGTTCGTACCCGTCCTTACACAGACAGAAGTTTGACCTATTCACTTTCAAAATAAGAGTTCAGACTCAGCGACAACAATGATGAAAAGCTGTTCTGAATTAAGCGGAACATCCCTTTACTTTTTTTTTTTTGTGATACCCTTCCTCGTTTTTACCTTTTCAGAAACATCTCTCCACTGATCCGTTCGGCTCCTGCACCCGTCATGTTGTTACATCCCCTCACCCGTCATTCACAGACAATAGAGCCGGGGCGCCTGCCGCCCCCCCTGCAGCGCTCTGAGGGAAGAGGTAATGCTGTGTGTGTGTGTGTGTGTGTGTGTGTGTGTGTGTGTGTGTGTGTGTGTGCATGGGTCATATTTTTTTGAAAAGATGTTTTTTTACATAACACTCGGGTGGTTTGACAACATTTTAAAATCCAAAAGAGGCTGGGATTTTTTTTCCTCAAAATAGTCTCATTCAGATTATGCAAAAACAGCATATCAGTTTTCCATTGGATTTTATGAATGGGTGGATTATAGTGCGCTGAAGAACCCATTCTTTAGGCAGACCTCGAATTTCTATTGTGAACTTGCTTAATTCTAGTTTGGATTAGAGATAGGGTTATCTTACCTTAACCCTAGCCCCCTCACCCCTTAACCCTAACCCTTGAAATATATATATATTTTAGTGGATAGCTGTTTATCATTATATATGACAAATGTGAATCCAAATGTAGAACACTGTATATCATTCATTGCAGTGTGGTACCGTAATGGCATGAATGTGCCATGTTGTAGATACGGTGTCATTTCACCTTTACATTCCAAATGTCTCATATTAACCGATCTTTCACATGAAAGTCAGCTTACTTTATTTTGTTTCATTATTCCCTTTTTTCTTTTCTCAAAGCCTCTCGTCTCACCTCATTCACCAATTCTTGCTTGTTCTGTGATCCGTAAAGTTTTTACCATCCGAGTGGGACCAGCCTCGTATTGACTCCAGTGTCCCTCATGGACATGTCCCACATACGTCCAGAACCCACGACCAAGGCACAGCCGCTCGCATGGGAAGTGGACTAAACCTTAAATGGATGTGAGCCACCTCTGTCACGGCTACACATCTTGAGGTGTCAACTGCACAGCGCCCCCTGCTGGCCGCCGTTACACCGGCGCCTCGAACCCCTTCTCACATCTGGGTCACGGCATTGAAAGTAAACAGTTTTGTATTGACTGCGCCATTCATCCCATACGGGTCTCGACCCGGTGAACCATGAAGGCAATGGACAATGTTAGCGTGGAGGCTAACAGCTGCGGGTGAATCAGACAGCACCACCTGCTGGCCACTGTACAGACATCTGGACTGTTCCCACATCAATACAAACTCTCTCTCTCTCTCTCATGTGAGAACTCATTCTTCACACTCTCTTTGTACCTGTCACCCCCCAAACCTGCATGAGAGCACCCCCCCCCCCCCCCCCCCCCCCCCCCCCCCCCCCCCCCCCCCCCCCCGCACGAGAGCCCCCCCCTCCCCCTCCCCCTCCCCCTCCCCCTCCCCATCCCCTCCCCTGCTGCCACTACAGATTGAATTTAATTATGTGAGAAACAATATATTCTTCTTGTTGTAACACAACCTGAGGCTTTGTGGTGGAGGATGGTGAATATTATTATTATACAGTGTATAAAGCTGCTCGGGGAAACTCTACATACCATGTTTGGCTGTGGGAATATTATTTGGGAAATACACTGTACCTGCCAGCTGGAGGAATCTGGAGGGACTCGAGCCCACAGATGACAACCACCAACCACCCCCCCCCCCCCCCCCCCCCCCCCCCCCCCCCCCCCCCCCCCCCCCCCCCCCCCCCCCCCCCCCCCCCCCCCCCCCCCCACCACCACCAAAAAAAAATCAACCCCCCCCCTGTCCTACACCGGCCCCCCCCCCCCCCCCCCCCCAAAAAATCCCCCCTCACATCCCTCTCCTCTGTGCTGCAGGGCCCTATCCTGATTGAAAGGAGCATTATTATTAGGCGCTGCTAACCTGCCCATTCACAATTGTAAAATGTTGTTTATTTGACAAGAGATGTATATAGACGTTGCTGTCTGCTCTTTAGAGTTTGGCAGACGCCTGCTGCCAAATCATATGCGTGACTCCTCTTGCCATGCTGCTTCATGTGGCTGCCAACGGAGGTCCACCGGGGTCTCTGCCAAGGGACCCAGACTACTATTCACCCCCTACTGACACACACACGTACACACACACACACACACACACACACACACACACACACACACACACACACACACACACACACACACACACACACACACACACACACACACACAAATAGTATACTATAAAAACACCTTGTGCTTCCTCGATGCCCACTCTCCCTCCCCCCCAACCTGTACCAGCCCTGTGCCCTCCCATTCCCCTCCCAACCTTACGCACCCCCACACCCCCCCACCCCCCACCCTCCCAGTCTCCATACCACACTCATTATTAATGATCTGAGGGACAGCTTTCATTTGATCTATTACTTAGGATGGGACGGCGGCTGCTGTGCTGCTGCATCCCTGCTGGATCTTTAATTATTTCATGGAGGGCTTTTCTCCTCTCTGCTGCTCCTTCTCTGTTGTGCAGATGAAATATTGAAGTTGAGGAGTGTAGTGCAAAGTGGCCCCATACAGGGTGAGGTGTGTGTGTGTGAGTGTGAGTGTGTGTGTGTGTGTGTGTGTGTGTGTGTGTGCGTGCACATGTGCTCCTCTGCCACGTTGTGTGTGCTATAGTATGTTTGTGTATATGTGAGGCTCCCGCTGCAGCTCCCTCCTTCAGTGTGGCTTGGACTTTAATCTTGTCGACTTCAGTAGTGAGGTCACAGATTGGAAGCAGACTGCAATAGTTGTTAACTTTATACTCAGGCCGCCGTCGAACTTTGAAATACTGTTAAAACCGGATAGTGTATCCTGGCCGCGTGACAGAACCAACTAAAACAATCTCTAATGTTTATAAAAAAAAGTGGAATAACATGATTATTTTTACTTCATGTGTAATATCCTGTGATTAGGGGCTATTAATGTCATAACGCAGACATGTTCAGGGGCGGTAATGTCACGTAATCACCTTCCACTTCTTCCGTGGCCAAGAACAACAAACGGAGAACACCATCCGACGTGGAAATATGGCCGACGCCACGGGCGCGTACAACTTCGCACGCAGGTATGATGTATGGCACGGCGCCTAATTGCTCCGCTTCCCCATTTCATACATTTTGGAATCTCCGGAGACAGCGCAGCTTCTGTGTTAATAGCAATCAAAATTCCTCACCGGGGCCTTGCGCTTCATTTATATGGTGTCACAGCCAGGGCAGGAATCCAGGAAGTGTCCTCAAGACACTTATGGAATCCATATAGTCCATAAACGTAACGACACCTTCCTTTTTTTTTGTTTATGTGATTAGGCGCGATGGCGAGATTTGCATCCGCAGCACCTCTTCACTCACTAAAACATTGGATTGCCGTAATTGGTGGAAGGAGTAATCCATGCGCTGATGTGGGGGAGCGTTGGAATGACATTGATATACAGTGCTCCATTAATTGCCATATGAATAGGGTCTGCAGTGGTTGGCGCTCTGCTGATGCATCACAGTAAAAGAGATGGGTCACTCTGTCTTCTCCAGCCCGCAGCTTTGCCAAGCTCATAATTACTAAAACCCCCAATTAATCTTCCCATCACATAGGCCAAATATACACTTCCTCCCCATATACATGAGTTACAGTCTTTCTAAATGTGCATGTGCTTTTACACACTGTGTGTGCATCCATATATGGTGTACTGTAAAAATGTGCCTGTTTACGCAAGGTAGATGGGCATGTATACACGTGTGTGTGTGTGTGTGTGTGTGTGTGTGTGTGTGTGTGTGTGTGTGTGTGTGTGTGTGTGTGTGTGTGTGTGTGTGTGTGTGTGTGTGTGTACTCGTGTGAGTGGCCCGTGCCCATGAGAACACGAAGTACAAACAGCAGCGTGTGTTCTCAATGCACTCTGTGCTCTCCACCGTGTGAGCCACACGGGCCGGGTGGGATCGGTTGGGTCAGGATCACAGAGCCGGACGTCAGGGATTCACTATCAGCGCACTGTGAGGGACTCACCTTTTTTTTTTTATTACGGAGAACAGTGTATTACTCGTATACCTCATATACATATTAATTCCTGTGTCATATGACTCTGCAACCGACTTCAGCTCCCATTTGCATTGAGCATATGATGATCTGACATGCTATGTATCCATCTTCTAGTCTGTAGCTTTGTTGTTTGCAACATTTTTCATTTCATCAACTAGAGTCAAGATGCAACAAGACCTAGTCACTAAGCCAACACTCAGCACTATGTTGTTGTTGTTGTTGTTGTCTTTGACCTCATGGTAGTTGTTTCTTTAGTGTTCGTGCCATTACATGGCATGACAGTGGGCAACAAATTGTTAATTAGCTTTATTGTATTTCTTTTTCTTGCAAGTTTAACTGGGCTGAACAATCTGGGATTCACCCACTAAGTTTGATGTGTGCATGCAACTTCTGCATTGTGTTATGATGTTATTTAATATAAACAGTCCTTTTTAGACTCATGTACAGGGATTTTATTTGAGTACAAATTGGATCCTGCAGCTATTTAAGGTAAATGAGTGATGCTTCCACCTGTCTCTTAGATTTGTTAATCAGGCAGATGACGCAAATCTTACAAGTTGCATCATTACGACATTTAGTGCAATGATTTGCAATGGGCCAGCAAGGAATTCATGGAACTCTGGAGGAGATCCGGGTCATATTTATTTATATACTCAACATTTCCTGAATTTCTTGATTTCAAAAAGTGGCATGTTAAGAGGACAGATGTTTATGAGTGTGTGGAGTTTTTGAGCCGATCCAAATAATAATCTGGGTCTAATGAATTTAAATGTGGTTTCATCAAAGGGACCATTCTCTGTATTTTATGTTTTCACTTTTGTGGATTTATTCCGCCTTGGATGTTTCCTTGTTTGTGAACTTAAATCATATCTGTGCCTTATATTTATGTTGCAATCCATTTCCAGAGGGTCAGCTCCTTGCACACCTCTTCTCTACAATACTTCAGTGTGCGAGACCGTGTGTGTGTGTGTGTGTGTGTGTGTGTATGCGCGTGTGCGTGTGTCCATGAATATGTATTTCTGATTGGAGCATGCGTTTCTGGCCCCTGGCCATTGAACCTTTACTCATTCTGAACAGCATCCTCTCTCCTCCACTCGCCCAGAAAGCTCACATCCACAACATCTTACTGGCACCCAGTGGCCAGACGGGGTACTGCGTTCCACTTGATGCTTGGCCGACAGCAGGGGAGATGGAGAACTGTTTACAAGTGGCATTTGCCCCTAATTAAAGGCAGCACTTGTTGGAGCACTCTGTCTGCAGAAGGACTAGCATGCACAGCGCTGCAAGCTGCGATGCTGATCCTGCAGTAAGCCTATGCACTGACACACACACACACACACACACACACCCACACACACACACACACACACACACACACACACACACACACACACACACACACACACACACACACACACACAAAGTGAATGACACTTTACATTACACTGCATAATCTGTTTTCAGAAAAAGTCTTGAGTTGACAGACCACAGTTTTGGTAAACTGACAAATACAGTAGAAGAAACAACACAGATGGCTCCGAGTGTAGCTGAGACAGATGAGGAATTGTGATTCTCTCTCTCTCTCTCTCTCGCTCGCTCGCTCGTTCGCTCCCTCTCTCTCTCCTTGCATTTTGTGATTCTGTTGGCCCAACATCTGGCCGTCCCATGTGGAAAGGCCATTATGTCAGGACTGAGGATGAATGAAAGGAGCCATCGACTGGTCGGCGTGCAGCAGATACAGCTGGGCCGGCCCAGAGTTTTGGCCCGGCTTAATGGAGCACAACAGCCCAGCAACTAATCACCTGTTCTTTCTCATCAGCCGCTTCCCCCCACGAGACAGTAATTGATTGTTAAGTGTGTGATGGATCAGACTAAGACAGAGCTGACCTGACTCAGTGAAATGTGTAGTACAGTTCAGGGGCCGTGTCATTTTTTCGCACTCGCACATACGTTTTGCTCATTAGAGAAGGTGGGAATGTGAAATGTCTCTGTGACACAGGTCTGTCTGCACCGTGGTGTTATAATGTTTGGAGTGAATTTAAAGGTGCAGCGTGTAAGATTTTGGTCAGTTTTGTCACTTCTAAAACTATTACACATCAATTACATACTGAGATTTTCATAAATTTATAATCATCTAAACGTTTTGTTTTTCTCCACTAGCCTTAAATGAGCCCCTTAGTGTACATTTACATGAGGAGTGGGTCTTCTCGACGGGGGCCGCCATGTTTTTACAGTAGCCCAGAGTGGACATTACTTTTAATGAAAACTGAAGTCTACCATAGGTTCTTCTGCATGCTCAGAAGGGTGAGGTGATGGATACAATATGCAACTTCACCTCAAGATGTCACCAAATCTTACACACTGCACCTTTAATGAAAATACTTTTTTTAAGTAATCTCATTCAGAAATGAAAATATCTCTTCTCGATATAACCAACATAAAGCAAGTACACCATTTTTCACATTTCATAAAATCATCCCATGGGCCGGACTGGACCCTCTGGTGGGCCGGCTCAGGCCCGCGGGACATATGTTTGACACCACTCATCTATATAGAGCTTTTCTCGTCACTGTGACCATTCAAAGTGCTTTACACTACAATTTTGCCACTCACCCATTCAACACACTCATCTCTACCACACACACACACCAATTACACAGCACTGCACAGCCATCAGGGCCAATTTGGGGCTCAGGGTTCTGCTCAAGGACACCGAGGTATCCAGAATGGGGGACATATATAGGGAACATAGACCACTGACCGGGATGTTGGCGGTCCGCTGTAACCCCTTCGCCACCACGCTATCTTACACAACATCGAAACTGTAATTACTTTTCGGAAACATAACAAAAGCTTTTCAATTACACCCAACCAGTGTTCTGTTTTTAGATTATGGAACTGAAATCATCTTGTAGCACAGACATCACAATTTATTATACTTTTAAAGTGAAAACCACAGCGATTCACTATGCAACTACTAGATTTGGAAAATGAATCTCTGTGTTTGTATTAGGTAGGTGAAATGTGAGAAAAAGTGCATTATATAAATATGTTTTATTTCAAATGTTTAGAACAAGTCATCATGTTTTTAAAACATTTGAAACATACAACACAATTTAAAACAAGATGTGGTGTTTATGAGATCATTATTGTCGATGTTTTGAAATTCATGTACTATTCTTTTTATGTGGTGACAGGTCCTTGTGAAGTACAGAGAGTAAATGATGTAAATACTGTAATGATATGATAAGATGTGCAATTAATTAGCTTATATTGAGCAAATTAACTGAACACCATAAGGAAGGAGCAGCAGGAAGAAAATGCAATAAGTAAATTAGAACTCGAAAAACGTATACATACGATATTAACCTCAGTAAAAAAAATACTATAATTCATATTAGCTCATCCTTTGTCAAACTGTCAACCTTTATCTTGCTGAGGTTGCACTTTCTGCCGACCATCATTCCCCCCGAGTCTCCACGGCTGCCCTGCCCTCCAGCTCTTCCTCTTCTCCAGTCCTTGACCCCTGCTCCTCACCCTCCTCCCTCCCTCTCTCCCCAGTGTCCAGAGTGAGTAAGACCACCAGGATGAGCTGGATCACATCCCCCAGGTGAACGTAACACCTTCACAGCTGGAAGCCCACACAGTGGATCATCCACTGCTGTGCTGCGCCGTAGCGTGGGGACAGACAGTGGACCGTGGCTTGAAGGGTGAATGATGGATGTCTGTATTATCAGGTGACAAGCTTCTCACACACACACACACACACACACACACACTAGGAGTATAGATGTTAAATATTGAGTTGTGGGGTCTACATCCCTGCGGAGCGGTGGCTGTTGTCCCGTTTCCCCCTCCACTTCCTACCAGAGAGAAAAGGTCACTAACTAAACTCTATACCTGCGACGTCTCCGTTGCCTGCAGCTGTCAGTGATGACAGGTGTCTTCATGCCCTGCCGGCCTGTTTCGAACACCGTGATTTGGTTCCCCTGAGCGTGGAGGACCCTGTGGAGGAGGCGAGCAGCTCCTGATCACAGTGGGGCCCCCACCAGGGGGACACACACCGGGGATGAAGGCGCTGAGAATAAACCCCAGGAAGCCTCTCTCTGGAGACACAGTCAGAATAGTGTGAGCTGTCAGATAAGGAAGAGACACAAAGATTTTTAGGATTTTCAATATGTATCGTCTTCTAAAAGCAGGTATCGCAAAATATAAATATGCACGTCATATATCTAACACTTCAAATACGGTGTTAACATTTGAACATGAACATAATATAGTCTTATATATTTACAATATATTGAAAGTGACAGTTATTTGTTTATTGTTCAATATGTAGAGAATGTGTTTCAAAACATTTGTCAATAACACACATTTCTATTTTCCAGTGTGTATATGTTATGTAATATTCTATTATTTGGTAAAACATTGCAATTTTGCAGTTAAAATCATTTCAAATAACATTAAATATTAATATATTGGGTCTACACATTAACTAGATTGATAGATCTTGCTATATGCCGATTATGCAAATGCATATGGCCACCAGGGGGCCCCATATCTGCATGTTCGGGTTCAGCCTCATCAGAGGAGAATTAAAATGACGTGCCTTTATCTGTAGCTATCTCATGTGTTTATTCCCTTTGTAGGCCTCAAAAGTAATTACATCTGAATGAAATACGGGGGGCGCTGGGCCTCCATGCTCCTTTAAATCTCCAAAACCAGAACATTTGAACCCTAAATTATCATCCTATCTGTGTCAATTGCCCGAGGTCTGCAAAGCGTACTGAAGAGCCAGAGCCATTAAATCAACCATCTCCACAGTGATGTAACTTTTCTGAGGTCATGATATGCAATATCCCATTAGACAAAGCTCCCTGGCAGATAATGGCTTCAGCAGGGAGCGAGCGGCCGTCACTTTAGCGAGACGTCTATACATCAAAACCCATCTTATATTTATTTACCGGCTAATGACGTTAACCTGTGGCGTCCAGGTCCTCGCTGAGACAATCAGAGGGAAGTCTGGTTTACTTCTGCTCTCCGCTCTGCTGGGGCAGCCTTCACCTCTGGGATGATGTCATCACACTGCACAGCAGATTTGCTACTGCTACTGGTGGTGGTGGTGGTGGTCGTCCACCAAAACACTCTTTTGTTAACCACCTGGCACTGCAATGCCTTCCTCTGTCACATGAGGACGCCACTTTTCCACATCATGCAAATGAAGCTGCAGTAATCTGTGCAGCAAACAGGTCTGTGTGTTTACTATTTTGAAGGCCGACTGTTTTAAGGCTTCATGAGCCTCTTGGAAAATGCATGAAACAGATTAGTTTAAAGGTGCAGTGCATACAATTTTAACATGTTTGTTTTTAGCAGATATTGAATCAAAGATAATTTCTCTGATGTCTGGAAAGTACAGTTTGTCGTCGTCAGAGCTCAAGTTTGAGCCCTTTATATGTACATTAGGGGGAGGTCCCCTCATAGGAGGCTGCCATGTTGTACCATTGTGCTGTTTTTTTTTTTTTTATAGTGGCCCAGAACAGTGGCCTGAAGAGGAGGTGAGAGATATTAAGCGGCAACAGAAATGTCACTTGATCCTACACACTGCACCTTTAATGATGCTAAGTGGTATTATCAATGGTTCATGCTGTGGCAGAAAAGCATCTACCAAGGAGAAATGCTCAGATTAATATTTGAAAAAATAATCTCCTTGGCCAGAGAACCTTCAGCATTCAGCGGAAGTGAGGGCATGATACACAAATCACACTGGGAGGTTATATATGTCTGGAGTAATGACACTGTAGGCATTACATAAGCATCACATTCTATGACTTTCCAGCCTTATACACACTCACACACACACACACACACACACATTACAGTCATCTGACCCTGCCACAGACTGTGTCCTTTCCTCGTGGCTGGACGGTGAAACATTTAAGTGGTTCAGCCAGTTGATGTAATTCAACCCTGCTATGAGAGGCTCATGCGCGCACACACACACACACACACACACACACACACACACACACACACACACACACACACACACTGCAGCTCCCTGATTAACATGCATCAACATGCACAGTGTGAGGAGAGCAGGTGTGATACGGTCAGGCTGAAGATTGCCTTTTCCTCTGTGGCTGTGTGGGCTGCTGCTGCTGCTGCTGCTGCTGCTGCTACTGCTGCTGCTGCTGCTGCTGCTGCTGCACCACCAGCTCTCTGCTCTGTGAGGTAGAACTCTGAACACACACTTAATCACACAAACACAGAAACAACACAGTGGAAGGATGTGGTGTCAGAGAAGGCTCTCTGAGTCTGTGTGAGTTTTCTGTGAACGTGTGTTTGTCATGGTAACAAAGAAAGTCATCTACAAATAAGTGCTGGTATGAAAATCAATAGATGAAAAAATAAAACAATTGTATATTTTGTTACAACTGAATTAAGTCCTCCTCCCTTGAGCTATATATTGATATTGATCAATGACGTGGGAACATGGAAAACACCCACCTGCAAACCAGTTATATAATTATTCACCACTAGAGGGAGATGATGAGTCACTATACTCATTTCATTGTCAACATCCATTGAAAATGTATTTTTAGTTTTTAGATGAACTGAGTATCCTTATGTTGAAGGTTTGATGTGTAAGATTTAGATATCACCTTCCATCTTCATTGGCAGATATTAAATATACGATTGTTGTTTACGGTAAAATCATCTAGTTTCTTACTTAATGTATCACTATTGAGCTGCAATGTGCAGCTTTACCCCGAGACCAGGGGTCGGGAACCTTTTTGGCTGAGAGAGCCATGAACACCACATATTTTTAAATGTAATTCCGTGAGAGCCATACAATATGTTTAAAACTAAAAAATACAAGTAAATGTGTGCCTTTTATGTAATTTCAACACTTTTGAAGTACAGTAAGTCTCTGAATTCTTTTTAAGAACATTGTTATGCTGTTGCTAATCAATGATGAGTATTTCTTACCATTAATGCGACTTCTGGTGCTGCATGGTTTTGCTGATGGCTTTGTAGTCTGGTTGATATGTGGTGAGGTTAAGCCTCATGCAGGCGTTGAGACTTCCATCCGTTAAACGTGATCGTAGGTTGGTCTTCATGTTATTTAGATGTGAGAAAGACTGCTCACAGGCACACGTAGAGCCAAACATTGTCAGCACAATAATACTCAGAATACTCACAATACTCACACGCTGCAGTGTGTGGTATGTGACGGGAAGCGCGTTCCAAGTTTTGACAATCAGCTGGTCTGCGGGTGGAAGTTTTTTCATTCCTGCCCACTTGCGTTGGCTCGCCAACTCTGCTTGCTGTCGTGCAAGTCTTTCCAAATCTTCATTCAGTGACTTGAACTTATTCACCCACATGTCTGAGGCCTTCAGGTCAACAGCTTGTAGCTCACCTTCAGGTCAGCAGCTTGTAGCTCAAAATCTCTGACGGAGACACCGGGGATGTAACTCAGGTCAGCGCTGTCCACTGCACACTCGTGTGGACGGGTGATGAACTTAAAAAGACGAGTGCGCTCGCGAAATTCTCCAAAGCGCTTTGAATTAGGAGATTAGATGTGAAGCCTGCTCGCTGCTGAAGATCAAGATGTTGAGCAGGGTCACTTGCTGTGCTTGCATCTTTAAACTCTCCCAGTTTTTCAAAGTGTAGTAAACGACCTGTTTCAATGTCGGCGATGAAGAGTTCTAGCTTGTTTTCAAATGCAAACAATGCTTGGTGCAGGAACACTGCTTGTTGCAGGGATAAGATCGTATTTCCAACGCCTTGCATTTTCACATTGAGCTGGTTTAGATGTTCAGTCATGTCCACGAGAGAGTAGAACTTCAGGAGCCACTCAGTGTCAGCTAACTCGGGATGCTCGACATTTTTCATTTCAAGAAAAGTCCGGATTTCGCTCAGACAAGCCACAAAACGGCTGAGCACCTTCCCCCTTGACAACCAACGCACGTTGCTGTGCAGAAGCAGACCAGGATAATTATTCCCAACTTCATCCAGCAGTGTTTTAAACTGGCGATCATTTAAAGCTCGGGCAACAATAAAGTTGACCACCCTGACGACCAGCGGCATCACCTCACCAAGCTGCTCGCCACACATCTGAGCACAACGCGCCTCCTGATGTAGGATGCAGTGAAAACTTAGGATGCGTCTCTTTTCATGTTCACGAAGAAGCGCTACGAATCCTCTGTTTTTCCCCACCGTGCACGGAGCGCCATCAGTGCACACCGAAACAAGTTTATCCATCGGTAGATTTTTTTCTTTAGCGAACTCAGTGAAGGACTTTAAAAAATCCTCCCCTCTTGTTGTCCCTTTCATCGTCAAAACTGCAAGACTTTCCTCGGGTCGTATGTCACCGACAATATACCTTGCAATCACACTGAACTGGGATAAATTGCTTACGTCTGTTGACTCATCCAAAGCGAGAGAAAAAAACGGTGCCGCATTTATGTCCTTCAATTGCGTTGCCTCAATTTGATGTGACATCATGATGGTACGATCGTGAACAGTTCTTGCCGACAGAGGCATGTCTTTTATCCGTTGAATTATCTTGTCTTTATCCGAAAAGTCGTCAAAAAGTTCGTTGGCAACATCGAGCATGAATGCTTTGGCCTACTCCCCATCTGTGAATGGCTTTCCGTTTCTCACAATTGCTAAAGCGCCAGCAAAGCTCGCCGAATTCCAGTCACCTTGTTGGGTCCAAACACGGAGTTGCTCCTGACTAGCTT